>CM061241.1:83360177-83531635 GCA_030848705.1 Heracleum sosnowskyi | reverse complement strand
AATCTTATTACAATTATATATAGAGAGGTTTGAAGAGCTAGAAAGATCAAGAATCATATGGGGAACACAAACAAGAAATCAGGGTCTATTCTGTCAATTTTCATGCATGCTGACGCTATAGATATGTTATTGATGATTCTGGGTTTCATCGGAGCCGTCGGTGATGGCCTCTCCACCCCTGCCATGTTGTTTGTAACTAGCAAGCTTATGAACAATGTTGGCGGTATCCATTTCCTCTCAAACCAATGATCAAGAGTTTACTCATGATATCAACCAGGTCTCTCTCTCTCTCTCTCTCTCCTCTCTCTCTCTCTCTCTCTCATCTCTCTCTCTCCTCATCTCTCTCTCTCTCTCTCTCTCTATATATATATATATATATCTCTCTCTCTCTCTCTCTCTCTCTCTCTCTCTCTCTCTATCTATCTCTATATATCTCTCTATCTCTATCTCTATCTCTATCTCTATCTCTATCTCTCTCTCTCTCTCTCTCTCTCTCTCTCTCTCCTCTCCTCTCTCTCTCTCTCTCTCTCTCTCTCTCTCTCCCTCTCTCTCTATCTCTCTCTCTCTCTCTCTCTCTCTCTCTCTCTCTCTCTCTCTCTCTCTCTCTCTCTCTCTCTCTCTCTCTCTCTCTCTCTCTCTCTATATCTATCTCTCTCTCTATATCTATCTCTCTCTCTATATCTCTATCTCTATCTCTATCTCTCTCTATCTATGATCTCTCTCTCTCTCTCTCTCTCTCTCTCTCTCTCTCTCTCTCTCTCTCTCTCTCTCTCTCTCTCTCTCTCTCTCTCTCTCTCTCCTCTCTCTCTCTCTCTCTCTATTTTCTCTCTGCCATTTACATACGCTCTCGCATGCGCACACACATAAATAAGCTAGTATATGTTCACTGAAATCTAGCTAATGGAAAACAGAATGCCTTGGCTTTGTGTTACTTGGCTTCTGTTCAATGGGTTGCATCATTTCTAGGTAAGTCCGTTACTTTGTGTACGTATTTAAAATAAACTGGCTGTTTGTAACTAATTAGTATACATAGTTTCATGCATCTTATTGGGGTTTGTTATGTAGAGGGGTATTGTTGGACAAGAACGGGAGAAAGACAAGCTTCAAGATTGAGAGCAAGATACTTGAAAGCAGTGTTAAGGCAAGATGTTGGCTACTTTGATCTGCATATTACAAGTACCGCAGAGGTGATCACTAGTGTTTCCAATGATACCCTTGTCATTCAAGATGTTATTAGCGAAAAGGTAGATAAATACACGAATATATATTTACACTTGTGTCAACATATATTCAGTGGATTGATCTTATTAAAACATTTTGTACGTACAGGTCCGGTTTTCTTAATGAATGCATCAATATTTTTTGGGGCTTATAATAGCAGCATTTCTAATGCTATGGAGACTAGCAATTGTAGGGCTTCATTTGCACTATTATTGATCATCCCAGGTTTAATATATGGAAGAACACTAACTGGGATAGCGAGAAAGATGAGAGTTGAATATAGCAAAGCAGACGCAATAACAGAACAAGCAATTTCATCAATCAGAACAGTGTATTCATTTGTTGCAGAGAAAAGAATCGTATCGGATTACTCAGCAGCACTCGAGGGGACGGTAAAATTGGGACTAAAACAGGGGTTGGCTAAAGGTTTAGCTGTTGGAAGCAATGGGGTAGTTTTCGCAATATGGTCATTCATGTCCTATTATGGAAGTCGAATGGTGATGTACAATAATGCCCAGGGAGGAACAACATTACAAGTCGGGTCTTGTATCATTGTCGGAGGATTGTAAGTTAATCATCTATATACTTGCCTTCTGTCAGAATCAGTTCATAAGTTTGCTTTAGTATAGCACTAATTTTTATGGCTTTTATCTACTTTTACAAAAATCCTTTGTGTCATCTTTAGTGGATGTCCTGTTTTTCCTGTTCCAAAAATCCTCTTCCGGACAGATAATCTTCTCCACTTAATCCGGATAATATTACTTGTCGAAAGTATTAGTTTCTGTTTAACTTTTTTAAAAAAAAGGTACTAGTTCAGAAGTTGATCTAAAATTAAAGTTGTTATTTCACAAAACAACTGCATTTCAACTTGTATCAGTTGGCTTAAATGTATTAGTGTGTTTGCCTAAACCCACTTAAACATTAACTTGGTTATGCTCAAAATTTTCTTGAAATGGTTTTGATTATGCAGTGGATTTTGCCTTCATACTCACTTTCTTGCAGACAATGTATCATGGACTTACTGAACAATTATGGGGCAACTGTGCTAATTATGAAAGTTAAAAGCAGTACATTGCATTTAGCAACACACCAAAGAATGCATACATTCATCTGATATATAGATATTAGTGATACCTCTTACTAGTCACTAGCATAAACCATCGACATTCTTCTGATCAATCATGGCATAACTGTGTTGATCATGGAAACTTGAGTACAATGCCTTTAGCAGCACTGGGAAAGTTGTATCACAACACACATATTAACTTATACGGGCTCACGCTAAAATTGATCTTATTTAAACTTTAGCCTGTATTCATACATATAAATTAGTGACGCAGAACAAAGTAACACATGCCCTAAGTAATTAAAGAAAATTACTAGCATCATTTTCGACTAGCATGCTCTATGCAGCATTAACTGGTAATGTAAGATAGTATCAACTCAATTGTTAAGACTACGGTGATTATTAAGATACTCCTGTTTTTCACCAAATTTTGAACCGTGTTCTTGTTGTTCAGATCACTAGGCTCCGGTTTGTCAGTGGTGAAATACTTGTCTGAAGCAATTGCAGCTGGGGAAAGAATAATGGAAGTCATAAACAGAGTCCCCAAAATAGATTTAGAGAACATGGAAGGCAAGATCCTGGATAACATTTCTGGTGAAGTGGAGCTCAGACAAGTTGAATTCGCGTATCCATCAAGGCCAGAAACCACCATTTTCAAGGACCTGAACCTCAAAATTCCAGCGGGTAAGATGGTGGCGCTGGTGGGTGAAAGTGGGTCCGGTAAATCGACAGTGATAGCCCTGTTGCAGAGGTTTTATGATCCTATTAAAGGAGATATTTTGATTGATGGTGTACCCATTGAAAAGCTTCAGCTAAAATGGCTGAGATGGCAAATGGGCCTGGTGAGTCAAGAGCCAGCACTCTTTGCCACCACAATTAAAGAAAATATATTGTTCGGTAAGGAAGATGCTGATATGGACGAGGTCACGGAAGCTGCCAAAGCTTCTAATGCTCATAACTTCATCAGTCAGTTGCCCCAAGGTTACAACACCCAGGTTTGAATACGTAAACTAAGTCACGTACAAGTATTGTGCATACATTTTGTGCACAAATATACTATTCTACCACGTAATGACTCTATTTCCCCTATGGGGAAGAATGATCGTAAACTACAATTTTACAAGATTAATTATATAAATATACAAACACAAATTAAAAACTCTCTCAATTTACAAATATAATTCACTGGTTTGTAGTTTGTCGATTAGTTTGTATTCAGAATTTGAATACAAGCTTACATCTCTATGTGTCTGCCTAGGTTGGAGAGAGAGGTGTCCAAATGTCAGGAGGGCAGAAACAGAGGATAGCCATAGCACGAGCAATGATCAAGTCCCCTCGCATACTTCTACTAGACGAAGCTACTAGCGCACTAGACTCAGAATCAGAACGAGTAGTGCAAGAGGCACTTGACAAGGCAGCAGTTGGCCGAACTACAATCATCATTGCGCACCGCCTCTCCACTGTCCGAAATGCCGATCTTATTGCCGTGCTACAGAATGGCGACGTCAAAGAAATCGGATCACACGACGACCTCAGCAAAGACCAAAACAGTGTCTACACGACCTTACTCCGCCTCCAACAAACACAAAAGAATCTTGATTGTTCACCAACCCCTTCAACAACCACCAAAAACTCACCATCCTTAACGTCAAATACTGATATAAATGCGTGTCTGTGCACTTCAGCCAACTCGGTGGCACGAGAAGAAGAAAATAGCAGTAGCGCCCCTGTGATATTGAATGAACAAGTTTTACCAGTACCTTCATTCAAGAGACTGATAGCTATGAACTCTCCTGAATGGAGACAAGCTGTGCTGGGAAGTTTAGCTGCAGTTATGTTTGGTGCTGTTCAGCCTGCTTATTCTTATGCATTGGCTTCCACACTATCTGTGTTTTTCCTTCGAGATCATGAGCTGATAAAAGAGAAAACCAGGATGTATGGACTCTGGTTTCTTGGCTTGGCCATATTTTCCGTGGTGGTCAATATAATTCAGCATTACAATTTTGCAGCTATAGGAGAATACTTGACCAAGAGGATCAGAGAAAGAATGTTATCCAGAATTCTTACGTTTGAGATTGGATGGTTTGATCGCGATGAAAACTCTAGTGGTGCTATTTGTTCTCGGCTTGCCAAAGATGCCAACATGGTACGTATCTGTGTGCGTGATTAATAAACCTTCATCATCTACTTAAGGATACATGATTAAGAGGCATGATACGGTGTAAATAATTAAAGTAGTTCCTGTTTACTATTAATTGCGTCCTGCTTATGTTATATTAGTTATACGTATTATATTTCTCTATAAGCTCTTCATCAATTAAGAAAGTATCTGTAATTATAACTTTCTAGTAACTTGCACTTCTTGAAAATTTGTAGGTAAGATCTTTGGTGGGTGATCGAATGGCACTTCTTATCCAAACGACTTCAGCAGTTATAATAGCTTGTACGATGGGCCTGGTCATTGCCTGGAGGCTTGCAATTGTGATGATTGCCGTCCAGCCCCTCATCATTGTGTGCTATTATTTCAAGCGCATTCTGCTAAAAAGCATGTCGGCAAAGGCCATAAAATCTCAAGAGGAAACTAGCAAGCTAGCAGGTGAGGCGGTCTCCAACCTTAGAACCATCACAGCCTTTTCATCCCAAGCCCGAATCCTCAAATTGGTTGAAAAGGCCCAAGAAGGGCCGAGCAGTGAAAGTGCTCGACGATCATGGTATGCTGGTCTTGGACTTGGTACCTCCCAGAGTCTTGTGCTATGCACTTGGGCTTTAGACTTTTGGTACGGTGGCAAACTTATTGCTGATGGTCACATTGATGCTAAGGCTCTGTTTCAAACCTTTATAATCTTAGTAAGCACAGGCCGTGTAATAGCAGATGCTGGGAGTATGACCAATGATCTTGCTAAAGGTTCTGATGCAGTTGGGTCAGTTTTTGCTGTGCTAGATCGCGATTCCCTCATTGACCCCGAAGATCCAGAAGGCCACAAGCCCGACAAAGTTATAGGCATAGTTGAGTTATGTGATGTACATTTTGCGTACCCAGCTAGACCCGAAATGATGATCTTCAGAAACTTCTCAATCAACATAGAAGCAGGGAAATCTACAGCACTGGTGGGCCAAAGTGGATCGGGAAAATCAACTATAATTGGGCTGCTCCAAAGATTTTATGACCCGCTTCAAGGTGTAGTGAAAATTGATGGAAAAGATATAAGGTCATACCACCTTCGATCACTGAGGCAGCACATTGCACTTGTTAGCCAAGAACCAACACTATTTGCAGGGACCATACGTGAAAACATCATGTATGGAACAACTGATAAAAAGATTGATGAAACCGAGATTATTGAAGCAGCTAAGGCAGCCAATGTGCACACTTTTATCGCGGGGCTTAAAGATGGATACCATACATGGTGCGGAGACAAAGGATTGCAATTATCTGGAGGTCAAAAGCAACGCATTGCTATAGCTCGTGCTATACTGAAAAATCCGACGGTGTTGTTGTTGGACGAAGCAACAAGCGCACTTGATAGTCAATCCGAAAATGTGGTTCAAGTTGCACTAGAGCGGGTTATGATGGGAAGAACTAGCGTCGTGGTGGCACATAGATTGAGTACGATACAGAATTGTGACACAATTGCGGTGCTAGACAAAGGGAAAGTAGTAGAGAAAGGGACGCATTCTTCATTGATTTCAAAAGGAACTGTCGGAGCTTACTATACATTAGTAAGCCTGCAGAGAACGCCCAATGGTGGCAGCACCATCAAGTGAAGTCCTTATTTTGTAGCATACTGAATTGGTACTTGGTTTTGATGGATTTTGTCATTAGAACCTTCTAAATTTCGAGGACTATTTATATTGCATGTATAGGTGCATGCCTATAAACTACACAAGGCAATCATGATATGCACCATTGAAAAAGGTGGAGTATAACCAACAAAATGGAACGAAAGGGAAATG
Organism: Heracleum sosnowskyi; assembly: GCA_030848705.1. NCBI lineage: Eukaryota > Viridiplantae > Streptophyta > Magnoliopsida > Apiales > Apiaceae > Heracleum > Heracleum sosnowskyi. Next base: position 83,525,394 of record CM061241.1, on the reverse strand, counting down.
GAAGTTTTATCTTTGCATTAGTTTTACAAGCATATCTCCTAGCTAGCAACATTAGTTAACCACTTAATAAGTTGCCTCTCCTGCAAGGACTGATCCAGAAAATTTTCTTTACGGGCATGGAATATATTTTGAAAAAACACCCTTGTATTTTTAAATTTTTATGAGGATACTTTCATATATTTTCAAAATTTTAATAATAAAAAAAAGTAAAATTTTATTTTAAGAATGCCCCATGTCCTCCTACAAAATTCCCAATGAATGCAAGATAAGCATGAGTATCGTCACCACTTCGTTTTTGTAAAGCTAGAGAATTTGGAAATTTTCTGAAATCATTTCAAATGATCATGTGATAGTTTTGAGTTTTGACCTGCTCATTAGTACTAGACACTACTAGCGGACTCTGTGCATGTATTCAGATATCCTAATTAAAAGAGCCAAAGTTTTTGCAATTTTTTTAAGACATTGTGCATTGTCTTTCATTTCATAAAACAAAATATGTAATAATTTAACAAAGTGAAATATAAGATAATGATACTGGAAAAATCGCCTAATTTTCTTAATTTTTAACCGGGAATAAAAAGCAGCAGGTTCTATTCTAGAATCCCTTTTAATTTGCATGGCCTTGCAAAACATTTATATACCCCAGTTCGATTCAGATCCCTTTTAATTGGCATGTGCTTTGATAAAATATGTTGTGTACCCATTTAATAATTTGGAGTTTGTAATTGTTTAACATCACAATGTGGATGAACACATATTGCATGCAATCTAAATACATGTACGGTATCCAAAAATTTCTAAGTTTGTTATGTCAAGTTTGTATTTTTGTTGTTTGATTTGTATAACTTGAGGGCCCTACTCCTCCTTTTAATTTTCACCCGCTAATCTCACATAATCTACATCAGCGTGTGCTGTATCACTATAAACAGTAAAACATATACAAACACTCATGCAATAAAAATTTCCCATTAATCCCGAATAAATATTTTAACAATTACCTAAAAATCTCTAATTTATTTAAAAAATTCTAGATTATTAAAAAAATTGAATTAACCCCAGATTAATTCTGAATTAGTAGGTCAATCAATTAATTTCAATTTCTGATTTCTGCAATCATGCTCATATTATATAACTATATTATACTCCCTCAGTCTCATAATAAACGTTCTAATTTTTTAAGAGTTCGTTTCACGCATATAAAAAATGTAGTTGTACATATTATTTTTTCGAATTTTTTATTTTGTATAAAAATTTGAACATCCTATTTTTATACAAAACAAAAAAAAAATGAGAAAATAATATCTACAAACATGTTTTTTACGTGCGTGGAAATGCGTGAAACAAACTTAAAAAAAATTAAGAGATTTATTATGGGACGGAGGGGGTATGTTGTATATTCTAATACAACTATTAGAGCTTTAGGGTTTTAATTTCTTTGATTTTTAGAGTTTTATTTTCAACAAAGCTGATTATCAAGGTTTAAGCAATCATACTTACAATTTCAATTAATCAGTTTATGATTTATTTTTAAAATTAACTTGAATAAAAAAAAATAATTATATTTCAGTTTTAGCAAATAAAAAAAACGAGGGTTCATTTTTTTAATTTCATCCCGAGTCCTCTTATAGTATAGAACGGGCCTGGTTTTATATAGGTCTTGGTGCAGTACAAACTTCTTACCATACAAATCCTAAAAACCCTTTCAAAAAACCTAACTGAAAAATTCATCAAAAATAATTTTAAATAAAATATATACATAATATATTTTTTTATATACAAATATATAATAATAATAATAATAATAATAATAATAATAATAATGCAAATCATTAACACAAATAAATTTTTGATAATTTTTGTTTCAAAAGATTTTGTGAATTAATTTATATATTTGTTATGGATTTAAAAAACGTACTTGTATATTAATTGCTAAGATTTATGAGCTTTCGAGCTTTAATGGCTACACTTGTGTTTCGAGACTAAATCGGTACTCACAAGATGCCTACGTATCTCAATTAATGCTGAGAATCAAGCCAAAGACGTAGTTCTGATTGTAGAATCAGGGTCCTTATATAGGCGTCTGGAGCCTCGTTTTTATGGTATATTTAGGAGTCTTAGCGAATAAGTCTCCTTTTTGATATTGGATAAACATTGTATTTCTTGCAGGATAAGTCTTTTCCTTGTTGATAAAGGCTATGACTCATTATTTCTTTTATTTGGGATTCTGGATCCTTCTTTGATGAATTTACCATATTTTGGACTTCTTTCCCGAGCTATATATTTCCCTTATTTATTAATTACGAATTTAATAAATAATCAGGGTTTTGGGCCTTGCTTATTGGGCCGTATTCTTGGACCATTCTAGGTATAATTAATGTATCATTAATTATATTTCTAGAATTACTTTTCTGTCCATATCATTTTCCCCCCAACTTCTAGGAAAATCTTTCTTGGATTATCGTAGAAGTTATTTCATTCGGGAGTTACAAAGTTTTCTTTCGTATTATGGCTTGGTTTTATGAACATATAACTCTAAACCAATTTTTGTAATTTTCTCAAAACAGGAATCGGGATTTTTCATCAATTCCTTGGAAAATAAATCAATTTTTGAATTTTCTGTATATTTTCGACCAGGATCCTGGTCGAATTCAACCTCAACTTTAGCTCCTGGTCGAACTCCTTCGACCAGGACTCTGGTCGAACTTTGTCTTGCTTTTGCCTCCCGGTCGAATGATTTCGACCAGGTTTCTGTTCGAAGCTTAATGTCATTTCCCCTCCTGGTCGAATGATTTCGACCAGGTTTTTAGTCGAATTTTATTGCCATTTCTCCTCCTGGTCGAATGATTTCGACCAGGTTTCTAGTCGAATTTTATTTCCATTTCTCCTCCTGGTCGAATGATTTCGACCAGGTTTCTAGTCGAATTTATGCCTCATTTTGAGCCTAGTTCGAACTCATTCGACCAGGATTCTGGTAATATACATGGTTCATTTTGGGCTTTGTTCGAACTCAGTCGACCAGGATTCTGGTCGAATACATGGTTCATTTTGAGCTTTATTCGAACTCAGTCGACCAAGATTCTGGTCGAATACATGGTTCATTTTGAGCTTTATTCGAACTCATTCAACCAGGATTCTGGTCGAATACATGGTTCATTTTGAGCTTTATTCGAACTCATTCGACCAGGATTCTGGTCGAATACATGGTTCACTTTGAGCTTTATTCGAACCCATTCGACCAGGCTTCTTCAAGTTGTACCTCTTGTGTTTTTAAGGCCCATCTATGTTGGGCTCAATTTGGGCCTTAGGCCTTTAACTGTTCCAATTTATTAATTGGGCCTGTAATCTTTTATGGGCTATACCGGCTGATGCCGGTTACCCTTCCTTCAACCGACCCATTGACCGGCTGTCATCCCTATAAAAGGGTGAAATCTCAGTTGTTTCCATTCATCTCTCACTTTCCATTTCTCAAAGATATTCTGCTAAATTTCTTCTAAAATTCTCTCTGAGTAGCTCTGCTAGGGTTCTGTCACAAGGTGATTCCCGACGAGATTTTCCGTTGAATCTCACCATTTTCTGGGGTTTTCGCTTGAAGATTTGAAGAATTCTTTGAAGATTCTGGGCTTTCTTTGAAGATTCTGGGTTTTTCTTTGAAGATTTCTGGGTTTTCTTTGAAGATTTAAAATTTTCTTTGAAGATTCTAGGCTTAGATGGCTGATCGTGCTTCTCAACGCCTGCAAAAGATGAATTCTGCATCCAAACGAGGTACCCCATTCCAATTCGTTCTAAATACATGTCTTTGCATGATATGATTAATGAACGTGTGGGTGAATACCCGTCTGTGTTTGCCTTAGATTCATATGACTGCAGTAATAGGTTTCATGATGTAGATATGATTAAAGATTATAATAAGATGTATAGGGTAAAGGCCCCTTTAAAACTTGTTCCTGCCGGCCCCGGTGACCGTTCATGTCACTGGCGGTCAAATGCTTTGTGTATTTATAGGGATGCCATAGTTGCCGGCCTTAGGTTCCCCTTTCATGAGTTTATTCCTAGGCTTTTGGAAGATGTTCAAGTCAACCCTTGTCAATTACCCCCCAATGCTTGGAGGATAATTAACTGTTTTATAGTTTTATGCCTTCGGAATAATCTTCCACTTTCCGTACCTTTGTTTAGAAAGATTTTTCAATTCAAGAATAGCTCTGCCAACAACTTGGGTTGGGTGTACATTAGCCATAGGGTTGGCTTCTGTTAGGCTCAAGACATGTCTGAATACCACTATTAACAAGCCTACACTTTGTGACTATGTCACATTACATGACCTAGTGAGTTCTATCACTGGGATATAGTATAGGTCTCTTAATGTACTTGTCTTGTTCTCATGAACATTAGCTTGACCATATATGCTCAGAGTTATAATGAGTTTAGTAAAGTTTCTTGCATCTAGATTGTATATAGGCCATTGAATAATTGTCCTGGTAGAAGTTCAGAAGTGTTCATGCAGCAGGATAGAGATAAATAAGGCTATGAAGAAATAAGTTGCAGAAATTTGTCTAAGGCATTATATAGCAAAGTCAGAAGAAAGCTATGTCGTGAAGTCACCAATATCCATGTCGTGAAGTACTATATCGCATAGTCCATTTTGTACTATGTCGAGAAGTCCTCAAGACACATGTCGTGAAGTGTTGAAGTCAGTAAAGTCAAAGAAGCCTAGATCGTGAAGTCCTCAGAAGCCCTATGTCGCATAGTCTTCAAATGACCTATGTCGCATAGTCTTCAAATGACCTATGTCGCATAGTCTTCAAATTACCTATGTCGCAAAGTCGTCAAAGGCTATATCGCGAAGTCCTCACAAGTGAGATCGCGAAGTCAGGAATGAAGTGGAGTTCACGATATCAACACTTAGCCGTTTACAACAAGACAAATCAAGGTACATAATCAAGAATCAAAAGAGACAAATACTGAAGCATTTGTTCTGGCAAGGTGGTCCAAAGAACAGATGGCAAATCTACAGCTAAACTTGGAGAGAAAGATAAGAGACAAGCAGCTACAGAAACGGGAAAGACTCCGAAAAGCAGGTGGTCCTTCCTGACACAGTTAACGTCTTATGGTAGGACAAGTTGGACTTTCAGCAAGGGGTAACTGTGTAAAAATAGGTGTGTGCACTAGTTAGTATAGGGCTAATATATATCATGCACATCCTATTGTTAGCTGCAAGAGAGATACACATAGTTATTTGCTAAGCTCTTTTCTCTGTAAGCAAGCAAGTTCAAACTGTTCTTGTTTAGAAGCCAGAAATTCTATTGTGAATTTCTTGGAAAGCTGTAGTATTTAATTTGCTTATACAAAGTAGATTAAAGTGATTGTGTGTGTTATTTACTTTCTGCATATTACATATCATAATCATATACAGTCAGTTACTTAGTTTTCAAGAATCGAAAAATATATCAAACTATCCATTCACCCCTCCTCTGTCTAGTTTCTAGTAGTATTCATTTCTAACAAGTGGTATCAAAGCGTAGGCTGTTAACGTACAAACAGGAAAAGATCAAGAATGAGTTCACAGAAACTAAGCAGTATCAAGATTCCTCCCTTTAACAAGGAGCACTACAGTTTATGGAAGAAGAAGATGTTGCTTTTCATCAAAGCTTCTAACCCCATGTATTTAGATATTCTAAAGCATGGTCCCTTCATTCCAATGATCGAGATTGGTGAAACAACCATTGGCACTGAGATTGTACCAGCAAAACATGTGCCCAAAGATCCCTCAAAATACACTGATCCTGAAAAGGAAAAAGTTGCACTGGATGGACATCTTCAACTTATCATTTGTGAATCTATGGACTTCAACATGTATGGCACTCTTGCTCATTGTACTAGTGCCAAGAAGATGTGGGATCTTATAGAAGTGCTCTGTGAAGGAACTACTGAAGTAAGAAAGAACAAGAAGCAGATTCTTGTTTCACAATATGAAGCCTTCATGGCTCAGCCAAAAGAGGGAATCACAGAAGTGTTTGAGAGATTCAACAAGCTGATAAACGAGCTCAAACTCTATGACAAACACTATGAAACAGAAGAGCTCAATATGAAGTTTTTACTAACTCTTCCAGATCACTTGGAACCAAGAATCTCTTCCCTTAAAGAAAGAGATCTAACAAAGATTGGTTTTGATGTGTTATATGGTGTTTTGAAGACATATGAGTTGGAGCTGTTTCAAAAGAGATCTATTCAAGCAAAGCAAGGATTAGTGGCTAATACCTCCTGTGCACTTATTGCTGACAACCTAAGTCAAAGAATGGACTCCCTTAAAATCAGTCAGGTGAAGATTGAGGAACTGGAAGTTGAAGACGCTGGTGATGAGGTCCAGGTCGTCTATGATTTGCCTGAGGAAGATGAGTTTTACAGCATGGAGGAACTGGACAAAATGGAAAACAAATCTTTTGCTTATATGGCTAGGAGGTATCCTAACATAAGGTTTAAAAGAAAGCAGCCATTCAGGTCCAAGTTCAATACTGGAAACACTGGTGGATCTAGTGGCTCCAACACCTTCAATAAAGGAAAAGGGATTGCTGGTGCTGCTAAGAGTGGATACAAGACAGGAAGTGTGGATAGGACCAAAATAAGATGCTATAACTGCAATGAACTTGGGCATTTTGCCACTGAGTGCAAAAAGCCTAAACAAGTCAAGAAGGACAAAGCATACTTAGAGCTTGAAGCTAAGTATGAGGCTCTACTCAAGAAACAACAGGGCAAAGCTTTTATTGCTGAGGGAAAATGCTGGGATGACTCTGATGAAGAAGAAGAACAAGAGTACTCAAACTATGCCTTGATGGCATTTTCTGATGATGGTGATTCAAGTCAGGTACCCATTCTTACTTCTCTTGATATGACTCCCCTTCAATATAAGCAAACTGTTGAAGATATGAGCACTGAGATGTTTAATATTCATACTAGCATGTTAGTAGCTAATGAAGAAATTGATAGACTAACTGCTAAGAATGTTGAGCTTACAGAAAAGAATGAGAAACTTGAGTTAATGGCTGTGAACCTGGATGGTTTGAAAAAGGAGGTTGAGTATCTTAAAAACAAAGTGATTTGTGCTGAGCAGATAGAGAAAGCCCTTAGGGAACAAATTGCTGAAACTGAACTGAAATTAAGAAGCTTCAAAAACTCCTCTGAACTTATTCAAACCTATCACAAGGAACACACTGAAGACTGCAAGGTTGGAGTTGGTTTTGACTATGATAATGACAAGGGAAGGAAGAAGGTCAAGGGCAAAGGAAAGGAAACTTTTACAAACAAAAATGCCCCAACCATACTGTCAAGTGTTGAACAGCCCATCTTCAGAAAGAGTGCTGTTGAGTTTGATGAGGAACTACTGATCATCAAGCAACAACTACTTGAAGAAGATGAGGCTGCTAAGAACACTTCCTCCTTTCCTGAACTTGTCAATCAGAAAGAGACCAAAGACAATCTTGTCAAGAGTCCTAAAGCAAAGAAAGAAGTTGTTAAGAAAAGGAAACAAAACAGAAATGGTAAAGTGGGTGTTAACAAGGGAAACAACTATGCTTATGTGCCAAATGCTCTCAGGAAAAAATGTCAAAAATGCCTATCTGTTAATCATTTGACTCATAAGTGTAGTAAGCCTGATATTGTTGAAGTTGACAACCTGAGTAACCATTCTGCTAGCATAAATTCTAGTCATGATTCTTTCTGTGGTAAGCCAAACTGCATGACATGCTATGTGACTGTGATTGCTAACTGTTTATCTCTTAAACATAAACTTGACTCTGCACAATCTGGTGAATCACACACACATATGCATTCTCATAGGACAGGGTCCCCAATCAGGGTTGAGAGGGTGAAAACTTCATGTGAGCCTAAGAGTGTAAACTCCAAAGCCACAGAAAAAGTGAAGTCTCCTACTATGAGAAATGCAATTTATGACAGAAGAATTATTAATCAAAATGTTTCTAAATCAACTGGACCCTACCAAGTGTGGGTACCAAAAACAACTTAGTCATTTTGTGAATGCAGGGCAACAGGAATAAAAGAGTCATATGGATCTTGGACAGTGGATGCTCAAGTCACATGACTGGTGATATAGCCCTGCTATCACATTTTGAGGAAAAGGCTGGCCCATCAGTAACCTTTGGAAATGACAACATTGGTTATACAATGGGATATGGCAGTGTTAAATCTGGAAATGTCATTATTGAAGATGTAGCATTTGTTGAAGGACTGAAGCATAATCTCTTGAGTATTGGACAATTCACCAACAGAGGTTTCAAAGTGGAATTTGATGAAGACCTTTGTTCAATCTCAAAAAGGGAAAGTGGTGAAGTTGTTCTAACTGGTGTGAAGAAAGGAAGCTTGTTTGTAGCCAATCTCAAGGCTGCAGATAAGGGAGAAGTCTGCTGTTTCTACACAAAAGCCACAAATGAGGAATTCTGGCTATGGCACAAAAAGCTGTCTCACTTGAATGTTCAGGCAATGAACTCTCTAACCAAGAGAGAACTTATCAGGGATTTGCCTGCCTTGGAGTTTGTGCAAGATGGAGCTTGTGAAGCTTGTCAGAAAGGAAAAATTAAAAGATCCAGTCACAAGAACAAATTGCTCAATACAAATTCAAAACCTCTGCAGCTAATTCACATGGACTTATTTGGCCCTGTGAATGTAATGTCCCTCTCCAAAAAGAAATATGCTCTAGTGATGGTAGATGACTATTCAAGATATACTTGGGTGGAATTCCTATTCTCCAAGGATGAAGCACCCCAAGTCATAATAGAGCATATCAAGAGAGTTGATAAAGAAGCACAAAGCACTGGTTCCTCTGTAGTTGCTTTGAGAAGTGATAATGGGACTGAGTTCAGAAATTCAACATTGTATGAGTTTTGCAAAGATAAAGGAATTTCTCAACAATTCTCAGCTCCTAGAACACCTCAACAAAATGGAGTAGTTGAGAGAAAGAATAGAACTCTCATTGAAGCTGCAAGGACAATGCTGCTGGATGCAAAGCTACCCACTAGCTTTTGGGCTGATGCTGTTAACACAGCATGCTATGTGCAAAATAGAACATTAATCAATAAGAAGTCTGGCAAAACTCCTTACTCATTAATGACTGGAAAAAGAGCATCCTTCAAGCACCTGCATGTGTTTGGAAGCAAGTGTTTTGTGATGAAAGATACCTCTGAGCATGTTGGAAAATTTGATGCTAAAGCATTTGAAGGTATCTTCATTGGATACTCTCTGGAAAGGACAGCATACAGAGTATTTGTACCTGAGCAACACAAAGTCATGGAAAGCATGGATGTTACCTTTGATGACAAGAAAACTCCTGGACTGAAAACAAGTGATCAAGACAGTGTGCCATTGAGATTTGAGAATCAAGGTTATCTTGAGGATTCTGAAAGTGAAGATGAACCCCCTGTTCAAACTGTTCTAGAGAATGAAATCCTTGAAGTTGACAATCTTCTTCAAACACCTGTGCAAGGGTTCACAAACACAGGGGGAGAAGAAGAGAATGCACCTTTCAACCAAAATGAGCTTGGAACAGATCAAGGAAATGAACAGGGGCACACAAGGAAATGGGACAGAGCCCACACTAGGGATCAAATCATTGGAGATCCTAGTGAGGGAGTTAGAACAAGAAGGGCAACATTAAATACATGTCTGTATAGCTGCTTTCTGTCACAAGAGGAACCTAAATTAATTGAAGAAGCTTTGAAGAATTCTGATTGGATTGTTGCCATGCAAGAAGAGTTGAATCAATTTGAGAAAAACAAAGTATGGGAACTAGTACCTCCTCCAAAAGGAAAGAATGTTATTGACACCAAATGGGTGTTCAGAAACAAGATGGATGAAGAAGGAGTGGTAATAAGAAACAAAGCAAGGCTGGTTGCCAAAGGATATTGTCAGCAAGAAGGCATTGACTATGATGAGACATTTGCACCTGTAGCTAGACTGGAAGCCATCAGAATCTTCCTGGCTTTTGCTGCTCACTCAGATTTTAAGGTGTATCAAATGGATGTGAAAAGTGCATTTCTCAATGGTGATCTTGCTGAAGAAGTCTATGTGTCTCAACCACCTGGCTTTGAAAATGAAGACTTCCCAAACTTTGTGTACAGACTGCTTAAGGCACTCTATGGACTCAAACAGGCACCAAGAGCCTGGTATGAGACTCTATCTCAATTCCTTCTTGAGCATCAATTCACCAGGGGTACAATTGACAAAACCCTATTCTTCAAGAAGCATGGAAATGATATCATTCTTGTTCAAATCTATGTGGATGATATCATCTTTGGCTCTTCAAATGAAAAACTCTGTGAAAGGTTCTCTAAGTTGATGCAAAGTAAATATGAGATGAGTATGATGGGAGAGTTAACCTACTTTCTAGGCCTGCAAGTACATCAAAGGGAGGATGGCATCTTTATAAACCAATCTAAGTATGTCAAGGATCTTTTAAAGAAATATGGTTTAGAAGAGTCATCCCCAGCCAAAACTCCTATGTCTACTGCAATCAAGCTGGATGAAGACAAGAAAGGCAGGAGAGTTGATATCAAGGTCTATAGAGGAATGGTTGGATCCCTACTCTATCTCACAGCTAGCAGGCCAGACATCATGTTTGCCACATGCCTCTGTGCAAGGTTCCAGTCTGATCCCAAGGAATCTCACATGATGGCTATCAAAAGAATCTTCAAGTATCTGAAGGGGACTCCTAATCTTGGGCTATGGTATCCAAAGGGCACTGGGTTCAACCTGGTTGGTTACACAGATTCTGATTATGCTGGATGCAGAATTGACAGAAAGAGCACCTCTGGAAGCTGTCAATTCCTAGGTCAAAGGTTAGTGTCCTGGTTTAGTAAGAAACAACAGTCCACAGCAACATCCACAGCTGAGGCCGAATACATTGCTGCTGGAAGTTGCTGTGCTCAATTGCTTTGGATTAGAAATCAACTCATGGATTATGGGCTAGTGCTAGAACACATTCCTCTAATGTGTGATAATACTAGTGCAATATCCATAGTTGCCAATCCGGTTAATCACTCTACTACAAAGCACATTGAGATCAGGTACCATTTCATTAGGGAACATGCTGCAAATGGTACCATAGAAGTCTCTTATGTTCCCACTGAGAAACAATTAGCTGACATATTTACTAAACCTCTGAATGAAGCAGTCTTCAACAGACTTGTGAGTGAAATTGGAATGCTCAATCCTTCATTTAGTTGCTCTAAGTAACTATGCCAGTAAATTATTGCAACAGTAAATTTTCACTGTATTTAAATGCTCTATTTGTCTGGAGTGAAAATTAGCTGAGATATGATTTATAAATATTTCAGTATTTTACTGCATATTTTTCAAAATCACATTTTAGATAAAGTTGATAAAGTTGTGAGCTTTTAAGACATCTCTATATAGATGATTTTCAGAGTTCACGACACAGTTCAAATCAAACAGACTTATATCGCAAACTGTTGAGATTGTGAGACTTCGCGACATAGTTCATTTCATGAGTTTGCGACATAGTTCATTTTATGACTTCGCGACTTAGAATAACTATATCGACAAGTCTCCACATTTGACAGAATTTTGATTTAAATTTATTTTATTTCAAAATTTGATAAAAGTCTGACAATTTGCTTAAAATTCCTAAAAGAGAGCTTTAGACAGGGTATTTCTACTATATCGCAAAGTCTCCCCGATCCTTTCATCTTGAGGACTTTGCGACATAGTTCATTTCTGAGACTATGCGATATACTGTGCAAGACTTTGCGGTACATGCCATTTTTGACTTCGCGACATACAAATAGACTGTACACATTCATAACTCCATATCGCAGTGTCTCTATCATATAAATACCTTTTCTAACCGTTCACAACTTTTCATCTTGTCTATTGCTCTCAAACTCTCAAACCTAAGCACAAATTCTCTACTCTCTTTTTCACTCTCACTCTCGAAATGGCACCCAAATCTCAAACAGTATCATCCTCAATCCCTTTAACCATTCCCAAAGAAACCAATCTTCTCACCATTCCCTCTGAGGCTGAGGCTAACCCAAGGTACAAGTGTTTTGTACGGTTCTTGAACACTTCCTACCTACGCCAAGCCCTAACCCTGAACCCTACCTTGTATGTCGATGTGTTGGAAGGATTCTGGAGAACGACGTTGGTATCAACAATGGCTAGGGAAGATGGAACCTCATTCCAGGAGGTTAGTTGTTCAATTGGAGGCAAACACTTTCAATTTGGTGAAAGGGAAATCAATGAAGCTTTGGGGTTCAAGGTGGAGGGTCATGACCAAGAAGCTACAGATGCTCAAATCGTCGATTTCATGACCTTCATTCGGTATGCTGATGAGATAGATACTGGAAAGCTGAATAAGAAGTTTGTGAGAAGGGAGTGGTCATTTCTGTTTGACGCACTCCAGAAGGTGTTTCTCTGCAGGAAGACAGGATGGGACCATATCAGTCACATTGCTGTGAAGCTAGCCTACTCCTTGGCCAACAACCAGGAGATCAATGTGGGAGCCATAATTCTCAAAGAATTGACTCAGAGGCTAGGCAGGACCATTCGTGGTAGAGGTAATGACATCTTTTACCCTCGTTTCCTTCAAGTTATTTTAAATTTTCTTGATGCAAATGTCCATCTATTGGAGGGTATAGATAACACTAAAATGGCTTATTCCAAGTCCATGTCCAAAGTACTATTTGGCTCATTGGACACAAGGAATCAAGTGGATGTGATTCTAAGTGTGACCAAGCATATGCAGGACACATTTGAGTCTTATCCACTTGATAAGCCCATATACCATGCACTTTCCTGGACAGGGGAGGCTGAGACTGGAGGAGCTACACAGTCTAACCCCAGCCTTCCCATCCCATCCAGTAACCCCACTGCAAACAGTCCCATAGATGTTAGGCAGCCAAGTGCATCAATCTCTCAAAAGATTGGTGTTACTAAAAAGAAGTCAAAGAAGAGAGCCTTAGAAGTGATAAATGAATCTGTAGAGATAGCTAGTGAGAATCCTGAGTCACCTCTCACCAGACAAAAGAAGAAATCCAAATCCAAACCTACCACTGGATCCTCCCAACAGGATTCAGATGTGGAAAAAGGGGTACACCTGTTACTGTCCATGGCCTCTCAACAGGTCATTGGCATTGAAAAGAGCAGCCTCCCCACTGCATCTTGTACAGTGTCTGCACAGGGTCAAGACCTCACTCTTGACCCTAGGAGTGATAAGGCTGATAATACACAGAGTGGAGAGCACATCACTGTTGAAACTCCTCCTATCTCTCAGGGGGAGTTGCCACAATCTAATCTAAACCCCACTTCTCTCTCAGATTCTTCCATCAAAATTTCTTCTGAACAAGAGAGTCATTCCAATGACAATCTTGCCTTTGATCAATCACAATTCTCTCCTGTGATTGAGCCAATCTCAAGTGACATGGTGCATGACACTATGCTCACCACCCAGGAACCACATCTAGTTGGTCAGGGAATGCATGCTGGGGCATATCCTAATGACACCAACACAAACATGGAGGATTCACCAGTTTTCACTGGAGACTCTGTGCCAAATTCTCCCATCCTTAGGGATGTGGAACTGTCTTCACCGACAAATAGGGCTAATGTTGTAACACATCCCATTTCAATGGAGACAACATTAGACCCTACAGCCATTCCAAGGCTGGAGGAGACTCAAAACCTTACATCTCATGAAGTGCCAAGCACTAGCTCTCACTTGGCTCAGGCCACAATAACTGAATGGCTGAAACCTGTGCAACATGACAGGGCTTCAGGATCATCCTCTGTGCTACCATAATTGACGGACGAAGAATTACAAGATCTTCATGTGGCACAGATTGATGAGATCTCTAGGATTGCTCAACATCTCCTCACTGCAAATCTCCCAAATTCTGACTATGAGGCTATTCTTCTCACTCATAAGGAGGATGTTGAAGCACAACAGGATAAAATTGTGGATGAAGCCCAGCAAGCTGGAAATGTGGATGCTTGGCTGGATGGCAAAAGGACAGTCAAGCTTAAGGAGGCTCTAGCTTTTATCAGGGAGGACTATCTTACAGCCTTGGGGTCAAATTCCAAAGGCCTCTCTCCTGCTGAAATCTATGATGCAGTTAATGATGTCTACAAGAGCCAACTTAAAGCTATGCATTTTCTTGGGAAGGGTCTTCAGTCAGAAATCTCCACCATTCAGGAAGAAACAGCTCATTCTAATGCTCAACTCAAGAATTGTTTTCTTTCAAGCTTTCCCAAGGTAGATGGCATTCTTAAGGAAGTCCAGAAAACTGCCTCAAATGTCACCACAATGGACTGCACCCTAGCTATGGTTTCAGATAATATGAAGAAGCTCTCTACCAAGCTAGACAATCAGGTGCAGGCCAACATCAACTCAAACTCCATGCTTACAGTACTCTGGAAGAATCAGTATGGGAACAAGCTGGTTGATGAGGTTCCTATTTCTGATATCTCCAAGTTTGAATTCTCCAAACTCAAGGATCAATCCATTAACTCCTTCAAATCTCAACAACTTTTCTCCAAAGTGGACAGCTTGGAAAGAGAGGTAGCTGATCTGAAAGCAGATAACAAAGGACTATCTCTCTCCTTGCAGCACCTTAATGCTAAGATGGATGATCAAACCAACTCCACCTCAAATATTTTGTTGGTACAACAACAAATGACGACCTCAATGATGAGACATATGAATCTGCCTATCCCTGGGGAAGCTCAAGACATCTTGTCTGATTCCAAGCCTAAGGGGGAGAAAGAAAAGGAGGTCATTCTGCAAAAGAAAGGGGGAGTACCTGCCAAGCAACAAAAGCTTAAGGGCAAAATTTCTGAAGAAACAATAAAGCCAATAATCCTCCCCCCTGTAGATGTCATCAGTGCAGAAGGGCAAAAGAGCACGATTTCAACCACCTTCTATCCATCCACAATGCCTAAAGATATCTCCACTCCTCAACCTGCTCAACATACTCCCAAGGCTCAACCTGTCAACGCTACAATCATCACAGAGGCCAAGCTACAGGAAGTTGCAAATTCTCACATCTATCATGATGAGGCCTTCCTGGAGTTTCTGAAAGCCACCTACAGAGATGCACAAGAAGATGCAAGGACTTACAGAAAGAAGCTCAAGGAAAACATCAAGTACTTCACAGTTGCAGTAAGGAAAATCAAGGATGTCCATCTAAGAGAGATAATCATGGTGTGCAAGGACAACTGCTTGTGGCACCTAGCTTTTCAAACTCTAGAGAAACTGAGATTCACTGAGCTGTCAACAATAATGGACTTAATAGAACAAGGTGGGGCTAACAACAAGAGACTGTTTGATGACTTGAAGATAGATCAAGATCAAATACTGCCTGAGGTTATCTCAAAGCCAAAGACAATAATCTTCCAAAGTCTATCTCAAGACAGCAGCATTGACCAGTTGGTGATCCCTTCAGATTTGACAAGAAAGAATAATACAAAGATCAACCAGGTGCTGCAAATGCTAAGGGCCAAGAGGGGAGTCAGGACAGCTGAGGAACTAGAGATGATTCACAATCTACAATCTTTTCTGATCCATGGAGTCATTCCTGAATCTGTCAAAGAAAAGAGCAAAAAGAAGGATGGGGATGATGATGATGATGAGGAGAAAACCTATAAAAGGAGATCTCAGTCAAGGAGAGATAAGGATGGATCTAGTGAAAGCAGCAGGAGCAAATATTCAAAGAAATCAAAAGATGCTGGTGATGACAAGAGGGACTCCAAAGGGACAAAGGAAACAACCAGGAAAACAAGAAGTGGAATTCAGCAAGTCAAGGACATTGCTAGCAGTACTTTAACCACAACACAAGACTCTAAGTCTAGGGTGGGTACTGTTAGCAATGATCCTCCAAAATCATTATCTATGACTTCTGAACCTGAATTGCCACAGAAGGAAGATGAAGCCACAAAAGTAATTTCAAGAAAACACTACCACAAAGTTACAGCTAGTGGAGTGTTACAGTGGATGAAAGGGAAAAGAATGAAGCTACTTCCAAGTGATGTGGCACTGAAGACTAACTCTCCCTGTTCCAGAAAGGTATCTCTTGTGAAGCATTTGAAGATCAAGAGTGTACCCAGAAGGATAAGGATAACAAAGAAGACTGGAAAACTCACTAATGTTATTGGCATCAATGTGCTTCCACTAGATGAGGACTATGATGAAGATGCCCTAGCATTTTTGAGGGCTCAAAGGATCTTTGAAGTCAAAGTGAAGTTGGATCATCTAGAGATCAAGTACACTGATGGAAGAGAAAGAATAATGAAACAAGGGGGATGGCAACATTTTGACACCTATGAGCAAGAAAGAATAAATGCCTTGTTAAATTTTGAAGAAAAGGAAGAAAGGGTGTGGAAAATAGAGATTGCCAGATTCATAAAAATGCACTCTGACTATAAAGAAAATCTAAAGAAGCTGAATGAAGAAAGGAGGCATGAGAAAGAAAAGGAGATGGCTGAGATGGAAGAAAGAGCAGAGGAGCTAAGGAAGAAAGGGCTGTGCAGGGTAAAGCAAAATCCTTATACTATTGAGTACAAAAATCATTATGGAGGGATAAGCAAGATAAGGATGGAGTTCATACATTCATATGTGGAAAGTGCCCTCAGAACAGCAGCTGAAGATCTAAAAGATTCTCCTCTCTTTGAAGAACTGATTGCAAGGGATGAAATCTTACTGGCCATCTCTGAAATAAAGAAGAATGAAGAAATAAGGAAGAAGAAAGTCTATGATGATTTCTTAGAGAAACAATTGGAAACTGAAGCTTTGTAGCTCAAGGAGAATTTCTGTAAGACCAAATTTCCAAGTTGTTATCAAATTCTGTTCTTAACTTTATCTTCTTTATACTTGTTCTTTTTATGTAAGTTAGGCTTGTTATCAGACATGAAATTGTGCCTAAGGGTCTTACTCACAATTTGGGGGAGATTGTTAGGCTCAAGACATGTCTGAATACCACTATTAACAAGCCTACACTTTGTGACTATGTCACATTACATGACCTAGTGAGTTCTATCACTGGGATATAGTATAGGTCTCTTAATGTACTTGTCTTGTTCTCATTAACATTAGCTTGACCATATATGCTCAGAGTTATAATGAGTTTAGTAAAGTTTCTTGCATCTAGATTGTATATAGGCCATTGAATAATTGTCCTGGTAGAAGTTCAGAAGTGTTCATGCAGCAGGATAGAGATAAATAAGGCTATGAAGAAATAAGTTGCAGAAATTTGTCTAAGGCATTATATAGCAAAGTCAGAAGAAAGCTATGTCGTGAAGTCACCAATATCCATGTCGTGAAGTACTATATCGCATAGTCCATTTTGTACTATGTCGAGAAGTCCTCAAGACACATGTCGTGAAGTGTTGAAGTCAGCAAAGTCAAAGAAGCCTAGATCGTGAAGTCCTCAGAAGCCCTATGTCGCATAGTCTTCAAATGACCTATGTCGCATAGTCTTCAAATTACCTATGTCGCAAAGTCGTCAAAGGCTATATCGCGAAGTCCTCACAAGTGAGATCGCGAAGTCAGGAATGAAGTGGAGTTCACGATATCAACACTTAGCCGTTTACAACAAGACAAATCAAGGTACAGAATCAAGAATCAAAAGAGACAAATACTGAAGCATTTGTTCTGGCAAGGTGGTCCAAAGAACAGATGGCAAATCTACAGCTAAACTTGGAGAGAAAGATAAGAGACAAGCAGCTACAGAAACGGGAAAGACTCCGAAAAGCAGGTGGTCCTTCCTGACACAGTTAACGTCTTATGGTAGGACAAGTTGGACTTTCAGCAAGGGGTAACTGTGTAAAAATAGGTGTGTGCACTAGTTTGTATAGGGCTAATATATATCATGCACATCCTATTGTTAGCTGCAAGAGAGATACACATAGTTATTTGCTAAGCTCTTTTCTCTGTAAGCAAGCAAGTTCAAACTGTTCTTGTTTAGAAGCCAGAAATTCTATTGTGAATTTCTTGGAAAGCTGTAGTATTTAATTTGCTTATACAAAGTAGATTAAAGTGATTGTGTGTGTTATTTACTTTCTGCATAATACATATCATAATCATATACAGTCAGTTACTTAGTTTTCAAGAATCGAAAAATATATCAAACTATCCATTCACCCCCCTCTGTCTAGTTTCTAGTAGTATTCATTTCTAACAGCTTCCCTTTCATTTTTCACCCAAAATCTATCCCAGACAACAACCCCAAATGGAAAAATGAGTTTATGTATCTTTTCTGGGAAGGAGGGGATTGGGGAACCCTGTTCCGTAGATCTTTTGGGAGAGTTTCAGATGGTAGTCCCAACAATATTGACTTGAATGAGGAGGAATCTCATGCCTACTCAGTGCTAATCAAGGATAATGGGACTACCGTGGCTTGGGAACTACTGGACCAGTTTGTCATCAAGTCTGTCCACCTCTCGACTGTTTCTGATAAGGGTACTTTTACTTATCCCTTTTCTTTATGTTTATTTTCCTGTTTTTCAAAAAAATTCTTCTAACCATTCTTTGGTTTATTTTTTCTAACAGCTTCGGCCTTTATAAACAAGACTAATGAGCCCAAGGATGTGGAGACATCCAGGATGAAGAGGGCCAGGCTTGGAGATGATCCAAGGGGGAAGTCTGGTGTCCCCAGCTTTTTGATCCCTTCTGAGATCCCTGGAGGTGAGGCTGACATTCCTGTGTCTACCAAGTCTTCAGTGTGGCGAACCAACTGGGGTATTAGGAAGAAAGACACCATTACTGGGGTGTCCAAGCATGCTGTGGAATGGTCATACCATTCCCTTACTCCTTGTGATTACAAGGACTTCGTTGCTGATTCCACCCTCGAGGGTGTTGAGCATTTAGGAGCTCAGGCTATTGCTGCGGTATATCTCTTTCCAGCCCTTCTCTTTCTCTTAAGTTTTTACTTTACTTTTCTAACTTTTATCTTTTGGCAGACCAATGCCAACTTTCAGGGGGCATTGTTCCAAGCTAAGGCTTGGCGTACCTCTTCTGAGGCCAACCGGGTCAAGTTGGAGAGGTCTGAAGAGGAGGTTAAGTCTCTTAAGGAGACTCTTGCTAGGAAGGAGAAGGAGCTTTCTGACGCTCAAGCTGATCTGGTTGAGCTGATGAAGAGCAAGGATGATTGCATCGACGAGTACCTTGACTCTTAGGAGTACAAGGACTTGATCGAGAAGCATGACGAGACTCTTTTCCCAGTCCAGCATACATCAGGATGGGAGGATGCTGTTCAGGCTATCTTGGCCAAGCATCCCGGAGTTTTTGACGCTGCTGACTTTCCAGCTCCTCACCCTCCTACTCCCTTGGAGCGTATCTTGGCTGGAGTAGATGACATGGAGGAAGATGCTAGGATTCTAGATCCAGTGCATTCATCACCCCTTGGTGACACTTCTGCTGATGATGCTGATGAGCATTCTTCTGGCTCTAGCTCAGGGGAGGAGACAGATGCTGGTGACAGGGGGGGGGGGGTGAAGCGTAGTTTGTAGCTTGTTTGTGGCCATTCATGGCTTTGTACTTTTCATGTATTTCTAGCCTTCGGACTTAACTTAAACGCTTTGTAAGTTTAGTTTTATTTGTATTTCTTGGCCATTCATGGCTTGTGTTATTTTCCTGATTCTTGACTTTGCATGTTTAGCTAGCTTTTTTGTGCATATCTATCAATATGTAATGCATGTAAAACATGATGAAGAACATAAGAATATCTAACTTTTGAAAATGGGTTCAACCCTTACATAATACTCAAGTTTAAAAACTTGGATTGATTTCGTCGACCTTATTTCTATTTGTACTAGTAGTGAGTCTAGTCAAGACACACTTTAAATATGATAGACTTTCAAGTTCGCAGCATGCCAAGTTTTTGGCACTTCAATCCCTTCCAGGGTTTCCAACTTGTAGGAACCTCGACCAAATACGTTCTTGACTCGATATGGTCCTTCCCAATTTGGGGCCAACTTGCCTTTTTGTCCAACTCCGAATGCCTCAATCCTTCGAAGGACTAAGTCTCCTTGTCGAAAGAACCTTTCTTTAACCCTTAGGTTGTAATAGAAAGATGCTCATTTCTGATGTTCAATTATCTTGGCATTTGCTTCATCTCTAACTTCATCAATTAGATCTAAAGCTAGCCTCAAGCCTTCTTCATTTGTTTCTGGCTCATAAGCCTCAATTCTCGGAGACGTGTGAGTAATCTCCACTGGAACCACTACCTCTGCCCCATATGCCAACAGAAAGGGGGTAGCTCCAGTGATGACTTTACAAGTAGTACGATATGCCCATTGTATGGGGAACAATTCGTCCACCCAAGTGTTTCTTGAGCGCTCAACTCTTTTCTTTAGTCCATCCAGGATAATTCGATTTGCAACCTCAGCTTGCCCATTTTCTTGAGGGTGGGCAACAAAAGTGAATCGTAACTTGATGTCATTCTCATCACAATACTTCTTGAACTCATCGTTGTTAAACTGAGTTCCATTGTCCGTGACCAGGATTCGTGGAATCCCGTATCTGCATATCACATTTTCCCAGAAGAAATGCATCACCTTTTTGGTGGTTATCTTGGCTAAAGGTTTAGCCTCAATCCACTTGGTGAAGTAGTCGATTGCTACTATCAAGAACTTTCTTTGAGCACTGGCCATTGGAAATGGCCCAAGTATATCCATTCCCCACATGGAAAAGGGGATAGGTGAGTTAATGGATGTCATCATCTCTGGTGGTTGTCTAACCACTGGTGCATGCTTTTGGCATCGTTCACATTTCTTCACGTAGCTTTTAGCATCAACAAGTATGCTTGGCCAATAGAAACCTAGACGAGTGACTTTATGAGCAAGGGCTCTGCCCCCCAAGTGCTGCCCACAAATTCCTTCATGTACCTCCCTTAGAACCAATTCTGCCTCTTGAGGTCTCAAACATTTCAGATAAGGAATGATGAAAGACTTCTTGTATAGGATTCCCTCAATCAGGGCATACCTTAGTGCTCTCACATACAACTTTCGTGGTTCTGAAATGTCGTTGGGTAACCACCCAGTTTCCAGATGAGCTTTGATGGGATCCATCCAACAGCTAGCAACATCAATAGGTGCTACCAACTTTTCATTGATGCTTGGGGTCTTCAAGACTTGGAAGTATACACTTCCAGCGTAGTTCTCAATTTCAGAAGAGGCGAACTTAGACAAGGCATCTACCTTCATGTTCTCTCCCTTGGAATATGTTCCACATAACATTCATCAAACTGAGTCATGATGGCCTTGACAAGTTTCAAGTACTTGGCCATGACTTCATCTTCGGCCTCAAATTCCCCATTTACCTGGGAAACCACTAGCCTCAAGTCTCCACATACTTTCAGAATTTTAACCCTCAAGGCTCCAGCCAGCTGTTAGGAATATGTTGTTCTTGATGATAATTATAAAACACTTAGTAGATTTTGTATTAAGTCTATTTTGTAACTGTCAACAGAATGGTATTCTTTGCAGCTTCCGTTGACAGGTAGTTCATCAACGAAATGAGTGATGTAGCAATTGCAATGTACAATACTTCACAGTTTGATATGCATTTTGTTGTAAGTAATAGATAGGTTTTCTAAGTCATGTTGACTAAGTATTAGATAGGCAAAATAGGTTGGTTAATTGTAAATATATTATGCCTTGTAATTTTGCCTAAGTGAAGACATGTCAACGGAATGAAAATTACTCTATCAACGGAATGAAGATTACTCATCAACGGAATGAAGATTACTCATCAACGAAATGAAGAATAAAGCTATCAACGAAACACATCTTACTTCTATCAACGAATCATTATCACTTTTCTGAATAGTTGACAAAGTGATAGTGACAGTTTTCTGACAGATCAAAAGGTGATGTGGAAGTGTACTTTGCATTGGAAGCCATCAAAATGGTCACTGGAAATAAGGAAACATTCCAATTTCCAATTAGGTTCTTGAGTGTGATCATAATAAGCATGAAGACAAAAGCCAAAATCTCCAAGGACCATTGGACAAAAGGGATGAAAAGCAAGCTACTGGAGGTTACCTTTAGTTTAATTTAGAGTAGCCAAAAATAGCATTGTAAACTTGAGTTATATAACCAAGTGTAGCAGTTCATTTTAAGAGAAGTGAGTGAGATAAAAATAGTTTGTATTAGCTTCTTTAAAAGAGAACTCTCACTCCAAATCAGGAACCGAGCAGATGTGATACTCTTGTAACACAGATTATTTCCGAAATAAAATCATCTCAGTTGGATCCTCAAAACATCCAACTGAAATTTTATATTTGCTTGAGTTTTTATTTTCAGTATTGTTTTATTCGAAAGTTGTTTTAAGTTTAAGAAATATCTAGAATTGTATTCAACCCCCCCTTCTACAATTCTGTTAGGTCATTTGGGATTAACAATTGGTATCAGAGCAAGCTTCTAACATACAAGAAGTTTAAAGATCAAGGCCAAAATAGTAACCATGGTGAAGAAGGATGCAGGTGTAAAGATACCAGTTCTAGATAAGGACAATTACTTTCACTGGAAAGTAAAAATGCATCTACATCTCATGTCTATGGATGAGAGATATGTAGACTGCTTTGAGAAAGGTCCACACGTTCCCATGAAGTTTGCATCTAGAGTTGGACTGCCAGATGATGCTGACACTACGCCATAAGTGCTCATATGCAATGCTTTTTTAATGTGGCTGTAGACCAAAAAAGCGTTGCATTCAGCTTCTTTTTCAAAAATGCAACACGAAATGGGCGTTGCATCCGCGGGCGTGGCCTTTGATATGTAATGCAACACTTTTGGTCATCTACTGCAACGGAGAGAAAGTATTGCATTATGAATATACTGCAACACCAAAATCAAGGAAATGCAACACCAATGAGTGTTGCCTTAAACACAAGGCACATTATCATGCCACGTCAACAGTGGGACCCACTAAAATGCCACGTCAGTAATGGGGCATGCGTGCCAGGTCAGTAGTGGGGCCCACATGCCATAATGCAACGCTTTTCATTGTCTTCTGAAACAGTAATTTTTTTAATGCAACAGTATATTTACTAATGCAACACCATTAGATTCTATAAGCAATACCATTTTCTTAAAATGCAACATTAAATAAGGAAATGCAACACTTTAATAAAAAAAATTGCAATATTAGTTTTGTACATACATAAATACCATTCAAAACATTCAGCATTCCATCCAAAACTTCCTAAAACAAATCCAAAACAACCAAGGCATCTAACAACATACTAAATACCTAACTTAATCACAAAAAAATTTAAATATAACAAATAATCTCAACAGGTTGAAGGGAGGAATTCTCTGGTTTCTGAACTTGCTGATGTAGTAGCACAGGAAATAGCCATGCTTGATGAATGTGAGGCTTGTTTTATTTCTTCATCCTTCTTTGGCAGGAGCTACTAAGATGCTCATGCACCAAACCAGTTAACCAGTGTTGCTAGGCTTCCACCAGCTCCTTTAATATTAATATCAAATATCTACAAGAGAATGTTAATTGTAATTAGTGGAACAGATAACTTCAAACGACTTTGGATTAATAGTATCATGTGCTTGTTTATATATTTTCCGACGAACTTGTCAACCAAACGAAACATACACATTATATTTCATTAGAAGTAGGGAATGACGGAGATAAATGGTAGCAGACCCTACTCCTACTCCAGTAGCTTATTTCTATTAAACTTGTCAAAAAAAGTTATGCTAACTATTGCAGTTACTTAAAATACTTACTTCAGACATCACAACCCATGGAACATCATAATCCTTTATTCTGCTCATCACAATTCGCAATGCCAGGCCCCTGTGTATATGCCAGATTCAGTATATATATGGGTATAACAATTTTTACAAGGGACTTCCGCTGGTAAAAAAAATAATCAATCGCTACGAAATCAGATAGAAGTTACATTTAAATATGAATTAATTTTTTGCCATTTCAATGCCATCAAAGTTCTAAACATGAACGCCATCGATGTTGACATTTATAATCCATTCGCAGCATGGTTTAGAACGACAGTTGAATCTAGTCATGCTATAAATGCTCAAAAAGGCAAAAGTAGGCATGCATCCTCTGATCTGGCATATGAAACAAATAATTGCCAGGGAAAATCAATATATGTATAATATAAGTAAACTAAACCAAAGAGTTGAACATGTAAACCTGCTCGTAGGTGATAATTGTCCCATTTACAGCATTAAACACATCTGTATGATAAATCAAACAAGAGACAAACAAGCACAATGACATTAGTTAAACAGATGCACGATATCAGTGCTATAGATTTAGCTCAAGCTGTTGAATTTCAAATCAGCAACACCTACCAATATATTGAATCTAAGGACAAGAGTAATACATATGGTACCTGATTTGACATCATTTCAGACACCTACCAACATTTTATGATCATTTCAGACATTTTATATATATACTACAGAATTACATCCAAATATACAATACACATAGTGAGAATCATTATAATTAGAAAGTAAAAACTCGGTAATATTAATGAAAACCGGAATAATATGGCAATTGCCTTGATTCACAACTCCATACTTAAAAATAAATGCAAATCACACCAACTGTTATCAGCTGATAATCAATTACTGCACTTGTTTACGAGAATTATGTTCATTTGTGTGACTATAACTATATCAGCACACAGTAAAATCAGTCAAACACACCAACTGCTATCAGCTGTAAATCGATTAAAACAATTTTTTTTACACTTCATTCAGCCAGCCTCGTTGTTTGCGTAAATCAGCGTGCAGTACAAACAGTCAAACACGTAAACTGCAATCGCTAATAACCGATCACTACACTTATCTACATATTTCAGTCCATCACACACATTAATAAACCATTTCTTGGTGCACTTTGTGCCTGTGTTGTTATGGTCTGGTTGCAGCCAGATTCCGATATTTTTTGTTTTGTTATCAAGGATAATGGTAGAAAGATCCTCATATATACTACTGCAATCACTGTCCCTGCCGTAGAAACCTAAATCGATTCATTCAGAACACACCTCAAACATTTACGAATCAAAATTCTATTACAAACTCAACGCACCTTCTAAGTTCTAAATTCTTTATAAAGCTAAATAAATACTTAAACATAAAAGTTCACGAATAATACAAACTTTAAACAAAAGAGTAATTATATGCAGAATTTGTTATTACTAGATTTTGTAGGCTGAACTTGTTTTTATCTGAACACAAAGCTATAGTCATATATAATGGAGAGCAATAGAGTGAAACTAAAGATACCTGGAAAGTAGAGGAAGTAGAGATGAAGCGAGTCCATAGATTTCCGCATACAAAAGCACATGACGCAATGCCTGATAATATCCCAAACGTTGATGCCCTTTGCTTTTCCGCTACATTGTCAACCTGTATGTGAACCCCAAGAGTAATTGAATTAATGATCATCGGAATCTGGCCATCAGGGTATGCAGAATTAGACAGATTTTACCACGTAAGCCAGGGGCGATGCAGAACACGCTTCCATCGCAGAGCATGGAAGTCACAGTTTTTGTAAGCAAGTAGGCGTACACATAATAGGCACTCCTACTGTACGCCAGTATCACTGCAACAAATGTATACAATCTTAGATTCTTACTGTTTTTATTAGTAAATATTAGCATGACTGTTAATGATAGGGAAATACAGTTGTTTTAAAAAAGAAATATAATTGGTGCTTGTTTGATTAATAATACGAAGTTATTACTTTATATTTCAGAGATCATCGCTATCAGCTTCGCGTGAACTCAAAGGCCTAAATCTCGCACAAACCGTAACATTCAACATCGATTAATCGAGCTCCGAAGCTTCAAAATCTGATCACAAACCTATACGGAATCAAAATTAGGGAAAAGTGGTATAAGAGATAATGAGAGTTATATATGAATTTGAGGTGCATTGGTAAAAAACATTTCTAGAGTAACCTTTAGATACACTTTTTCCTATATTTATTATATATCAATATTTGAAATTTGTATTTCATATTATATAATTTGATAATATGTATATTTTTCATAATTCTAAAAATATTGTATTATAATGCAACGCTTTTTAATGGTGTTGCACGTCACAACACTAGCATTCACTCTACAACGGTACGTTCACATCAAATGCAATACTTTTTTAGTAGTGTTGCAGAAGACCAAAAGTAAGTAGAGCTTTTGCAACGCTTTGCTTGCAACCCTCACAAAAAGCATTGCATATGAGCACTTATGGCGTAGTGTGAAGATGTAGAAATTCCAAAACCTGTCTCAGAATGGACTGTTGAAGATGTTGCAGAAGTCCATAAAGATAAAAGAACCATGAACATTCTGTTTAATGGTTTGGAGCAAGAGATGTTTGACAATGTCATAAACTGTACAACTTCTAAAGAAGTATGGGACACTGTTAGAACACTCTGTGAAGGAACTGAGCAAGTTAGGGAGAACAAAATGCAACTCCTCATACAACAATATGAGCAATTTCATTTCAAAGCTGGTGAAACCCTAAATGACACGTTTAGTAGGTTTCAAAAGATTATGAATGGATTAAAGTTGTATGGGAGGGTCTATCAAACCAAGGACTCAAACCTCAAATTTCTAAGAGCTCTTCCAAAAGAGTGGAAGCCTATGACTGTTTCTCTGAGAAACACTCAAGAGTACAAAGACTACACTTTTGAAAGGCTTTATGGAACCTTAAAGACATATGAGCTGGAAATGGTGCAAGATGAAGAAATTGAGAAGGTACAAAAGAAAGGTGGATCTATTGCATTGATTACATCTGTGAACCAATTGGAAGATGACAATGAAGAAACTGCAAAAGCCACAACTAGTCGAGCTGATTGTAGGAGTGATGTCAGCAAGGGTAAAGGCAAGATGACAGAAGAAGAACAAGAACCAGCCAACTTGGATGACTTAGATGAGATTGATGAACACATTGCTTTTCTTTCAAGGAAATTCTCTAAGTTCAAATTCAAGAGAAACTCTGAAGCAAGGCCACCAAGGAAAGACTTTCAACCTAGCATAAATAATTGGATTGAAAAGTCTAAGTCTAAATGTTTCAACTGTGGTATGATTGGTCACTTTACTGGAGATTGCAGAAAGCCCAAAGTTGAGAAGGGCAACAGGAAATTTGAGCCTGTTGATTATAAAAAGAAATACTTTGAACTTCTCAAGCAGAAAGAAAAGGCTTTCATGTCTCAGGAGTATGATTGGGCTGGTAATGGTGAAGATTCAGATGATGATGTTGAGTATGTCAACTTGGCTCTAATGGCTAACAATCATGAGCAGGAAGCAAGTTCCTCTAGCAACCAGGTAACAATTACTAATCTTTCTGAGCTTTCTAAAGAAGAATGCGATAGTGCAGTGAATGAAATGTCTACTGTACTGTATAATTTACGTGTTACTCTTAAATCACTTACCAAAGAGAACTCAAGAATTAAAGAGACCAATTTGCTCTTAAGTGATAGAAATGCCATGTTAGAAGCACAGCTCATTGAGTTTGAGAAAATGAGGTGTGTTAGTAGGGATGCCAAGCAGGAACTTGAGAAAGTGTTAAAAAGGGAAGAAATTCTTAAAACACAACTAGAAATAGAACAGAAAGTGATTGCCAAATGGAAAGATTCTAGGAATGTTGCTAGCAACATCATTAATGTTCAAGGTATGGAATCTTTCTGTGAACAGTCATGGAAAAAGAACAAAGATAAACTAGGGTATGCTGGTGAAACCTTAGAATCAGAAACAGAATCAACAAACAACAATGATCATATGTTGAAGATTGATACGTCAACGGAATGCAAGGTTTCGTTGACAGATGAGCCATCAACCGATCAGGTTGTTTCGTTGACAGAGAAAAAGAAAGAAGAACTCACTAGACTTAATAACAAGTATGGTTCTGTCACCAAGAACTTTGTTCAAGGTGAGTCTAGTAAATCAAAGAAAGTTGAGAAGCCTGTTGAAAGAGCGAATGTAGGTCACTTGTCCAACAAGCAATTGAAAGACAAGTTAGAGAAAATTCAAGTTGAGGTTAAAGGCAATAAAAAGAATAACAGAAATGGGAAAGTAGGGATTAACAAACATAACAATTACACACCTGATAAATATGCTCCTAGAAAGACATGTGTTAATTGTGGCAGTGTTAGTCATTTATCTGCTAACTGCAAATCTGTTAAGAAGTCTACTAATGTGAAATTGCCTAAGCCTACAATGAATGTTTCTATGCCTAACATGTTTGCTCCATATGCACAATTTCAAAATCCATATGCCAGCATGTCATTTGTGCCCAATCCATACATGAACATGATTAATATGCCACAAATGCCATGGAATGTGAATAACATGTTTGTTCCTCCAACTATGCATGTTGTGAATGAAAATGTGAGCAACCCTCAGAAATCAACACCAAAGGTAAAGGTTGATTTAAATCAATCTGAGCCCAAGGTGAAAAATGATATAAAAGGAAAAACAAAGGCTAACAAAACAGGACCCAAGGTAACTTGGGTACCAAAATCAACTTGATTTGGTTTTATTGTGTGCAGGGAGACAAAAGGAATCTTTGGTACTTGGATAGTGGTTGTTCAAGACACATGACTGGTGATTCTACCCTGCTCATAGAGTTTCAGGAAAGATCTGGCCCTTGTATTGCTTTTGGAGATGACAGCAAAGGCTACACTAAGGGATATGGCTTGATTTCAAAAGAGAATGTCATCATAGATGAGGTTGCATTGGTGGATGGTCTTAAGCACAATTTGCTTAGTATCAGCCAACTTTGTGACAAAGGATTTTTAGTTACTTTTTCGAAAGAAGCCTGTGTTGTTTCTAAAGGAGGAGACAACAATGTCGTAATGACTAGATTCAGAAGAGGGAATGTGTACATTGCTGACATTAGTAGCACAAGTCAAGACACCATCACTTGTCTTTTCAGCAAGGCAAGCAAGGATGAAAGTTGGCTATGGCACAAGAAATTGTCTCATTTGAATTTTAAGGTTATGAATGATTTGGTGAGGAAAGATCTGGCTAGAGGAATTCCACAGGTGGAATTCTCCAAGGATGGTTTGTGTGATGCCTGTCAGAAAGGGAAACAAAAGAAGGCATCATTCAAAAGCAAGACAAAGTCATCAATTGTCCAACAGTTTGAGTTGCTTCATATGGATCTATTTGGCCCTGTAAATGTCATGTCCATTTCAAAGAAGAAATACTGTCTTGTGATTGTTGATGATTTTTCTAGATTTACATGGACTTTCTTTTTGCACTCCAAAGATGAGGCAAGTGAAATCATTATCAATCACATCAAGATGGTAAACAATCATCCTGATTTCAAAGTAAGAAGGATTAGAAGTGACAATGGGACATAATTCAAG
This sequence comes from Heracleum sosnowskyi, assembly GCA_030848705.1. Lineage (NCBI taxonomy): Eukaryota > Viridiplantae > Streptophyta > Magnoliopsida > Apiales > Apiaceae > Heracleum > Heracleum sosnowskyi. Next base: position 83,496,008 of record CM061241.1, on the reverse strand, counting down.
AATTCAAATATGAAGAAGTTCTGTGAAGAAAATGGTATTTTACATGAATTTTCAGCAGCAAGGACACCACAGCAAAATGGTGTAGTTGAAAGGAAAACAGAACACTTATTGAAGCTGCAAGGACAATGCTAGATGAATCAAAGTTACCAACTTATTTCTGGGCTGAGGCAGTTAACACAGCTTGCTTCACTCAAAATATTTCTTTGATTAATCAAGCCAAAGGAATGACCCCTTATCAACTACTCAAAAGAAAGAAGCCACTATTAGATTTTCTTCATGTCTTTCGATGCAAGTGTTTTGTTCTGAGAAATCAAGCTGAGCATTTGGGGAAATTTGAAGCAAAGGCAGATGAAGCAATATTTGTGGGATATGCAGCAGGGAAAGCTTACAGAGTCTATAATCTCAGAACCAACATTGTTATGGAATCTGTACATGTTGTTTTTGATGATCTCAAAATTCAAGGTCTCTGTGATGAAGGTTTCCATGAAAGTCTTTCTTTTGAGAATGAGGAAAGAGATCAAGTGAATCATGTTAAGGCTATTGAGAAACAGCCTAAAGTTGTTGTGTCTAGCACAGATGAAAGCAGTAGTGAAGATGAAATTGCTGCATTAAGATTGAAAAGAATAGCTGCTAGCAGACCAAATGGTCATTTCGTTGACAATCATGATGAATGATTCGTTGACAGTCAGAATGAGCGTTTCGTTGACAGTCTAAATGGGCTTTCCGTTGACAGTCACAAAAATGTCTCTAGGAGTGATCAATTAGGGACAACAAACTCAGGGGGAGTTTCTCAAGGACAAATAACTAATCAAGGCAATCATGATCACGAAGCTACATCTTCTAGAGCTAATCTACCTACCTCAAGGAAATGGACTAAAGATCATCCCTTTGAACTTATTATAGGAGATGTTTCTTCAAAAGTCCAAACTAGAAGAGCAACTCAAGATGAATGTCTATATAGTAGCTTTCTGTCTCAAGATGAGCCAAAGAAAGTTGAGGATGCACTTCTAGATCCAGATTGGGTTTTAGCTATGAAAGAGGAGCTAAACCAATTTGAGAGAAACAAAGTTTGGAAGCTGGTGCCCAAGCCTAAGGACAGAAGTGTTATAGGCACAAAATGGGTGTTCAGAAACAAGATGGATGAAAATGGCATAGTTACAAGGAACAAAGCTAGATTGGTTGCAAAAGGCTATTCACAGGAAGAGGGAATTGATTTTGATGAAACCTTTGCTCCTGTTGCAAGACTAGAATCAATAAGGATATTCCTAGCCTATGCAGCCCATGCCAATTTCAAAGTCTATCAAATGGATGTGAAGATTGCTTTTCTGAATGGGGAATTGGAAGATGAGGTATATGTGAGTCAACCTCCTGGTTTTGAAGATGATGATTTTCCAGAATATGTGTACTTCCTCCTCAAAGAACTCTATGATTTGAAACAAGCACCTAGAGCCTGGTATGACACACTTTCACAGTTCCTCCTTGAGAATCACTTCACTAGAGGTACTGTAGATAAAACTCTTTTTCATAGGATTGTGAATGGCTCTACTATACTTGTTCAAATTTATGTAGATGACATAATTTTTGGGTCTACAGATGAAAAAATTTGTCAAAAGTTTGCCGAGCTTATGCAAAGTAAATATGAAATGAGCATGATGGGAGAATTAACTTATTTTCTTGGTCTCCAAGTGAAGCAAGTTAATGAAGGCATTTTCATTAGTCAAACAAAATATATTCATGATTTGTTAAAGAAATTTAACTTAATGGAATGCTCTCCTGCCAAAACTCCCATGCCTACTGCCACCAAACTTGAATTGAATACTAAGGAAAAATCTGTGGACATTTCAAGTTACAGAGGCATGGTAGGCTCACTTCTATATTTAACAGCTAGTAGACCTGATATTATGTTTGCTACATGTCTATGTGCTAGATTTCAGGCTGATCCTAGAGAATCCCATTTAGTTTCTAATAAAAGAATTTTCAGATATCTCAAAGGAACACCAAACCTTGACATTTGGTATCCAAGAAAATCTGGCTTTGAACTAATTGGTTATTCAGATGCAGATTATGCAGGATGTAAAATTGACATGAAAAGCACAACTGGCACCTGTCAATTCCTAGGAAACAAGCTTGTGTCATGGTTCAGAAAGAAACAAAACTCAGTTTCTACCTCCACAGCTGAGGCTGAGTATATTGCTGCTGGAAGTTGTTGTGCACAGATTTTATGGATGAAAAATCAACTACTTGATTATGGATTAAGAGTTGAGAAAATTCCTATCTTCTGTGACAACACTAGTGCCATTGCCATTACTGAGAATCCAGTGCAGCATTCAAGGACCAAGCACATTGACATCAAGTATCATTTCATTAGAGAACATGTTATGAATGATACTGTGGAGTTACATTTTGTTCCAAGTGAACAACAACTTGCAGACATCTTTCCCAAACCACTTGATGAATCAACATTCTCAAGATTAGTAAGTGAGCTAGGTATGCTAAATTTCTCTTAATTATTTTTGAGATTTTTGCAAGTAAAAATGCAGGCAGAAATTTGCTATGATTTTCTGTGAATTAATTTTCTCAGGAAAAAGTGAAATTTTGTCTAAGTCAAAATTACTATGTCAACGAATGCTTCATTCCGTTGACAGACTTAGTATTTTTCATGGTGTTTCGTTGATAGCTCTTTTATATCAACGAAACACAGCTTTATCAACGAAATAGACGGGACCTTAAACGCTCAATTCTGATTCGTTGATACAGCGTAGTTAATCTGAACCGTTGAATTTGCACGTCTCTTTACCACGATCTATGCATACACCCTTGTAAGTATAAATCATGGTAATATTTTAATTTTAACGGTTATATTTTTAAGCCAATCCAGTAATTTATATTTATTATTGGACTTAATTTTTGAGAAATTTTTGGGGGAGTATTTAAGAAATTTTGTTTTCTTTAATTCTTTTCTACCTTGCTCTCAAAATTTCCAAAGGTTTTCTTACTTCTTCTTCTCTCAAAGCAAAACAAAGTTCGAGCTTTTCTTCACTCAACAATGGCACCCATAGTCAAACTCATGTCAGCTGGAGGGTTCATTTACGAGAAGAACAACTCCATTCCATTTGTTGTCAAGGAAAGTCCGAACAAAATCTTTTTCAAGATGATGGATTTCTTGATGAATTGCAAACTGAGCTACGTAATGTTTCACTCAACTCCGCTCTACAATGAAATCAAAGAGGAGATTTGGACCTCCTGTGAGTACGGTGGGACAAATTGCACTCTGAAATTCACCATTCAAGGTAACGAGTATATTGTCAATTCTGATGTATTGCAAGCATGCCTTCACATTCCTGAAGATAACTGCTCAGCTTTACCTTCATATACTGACATGGCTAACATGCTTAATTCTATAAATTACTCTTTGCCTACTGATAATTTGGGTAAGATAATTAGGAGAGGTTTGGTTAGGGAATATAGTTACTTAGCTGATGCATTCATTAAGGTCTTTTCTGGTAAAATCAGTAAATTTGATGCATTAACTAACTCTATTTTAATTCTGTTTACCATGCTCTTAACTGATAGATATTATAACTTTAGCACCCAACTTATGTATGAAATTGGTGCTAAGTTGGGTGATAAGGCTACAAGGAAAAAGAATATCTATTATGCAAGATTTCTAATGATGTTGGCTAACCATGTTAGTCCAGCACCATTGGTTATCTCTAACCCAAATTCCAGGTTTGATTGCTTTGTACAAGAAAAGAGGGTTTTGACAGATATCCTGAGGCTCAACCACAATGGAGATGTCCTAGTGGTGTATCTGCCCACAATTGAGGTAACCTCTACTAACCCTGTTAGTTTAATTATTGCTTCTACTGTTTCACCCACCTCTGTTGCTATGGAGTCTGTGGCTCTTGCCCCTGCAACAAAACCAAAAACTAAGAAATCCTCCAAGCCAACCTCAGGTGCTTCTCAAAAGGCACTGTTGTAAAATCCACTACACAACCTAATGGGAGTGGTGCAGGTGTTGTGAGAAGTGAGGGAAGGGGTGAAAATCAAAGAAACCCTAAGGATAAGGTGGGAGAGATGAGTGTTTCCCAGGCTAGCCCCATTGTGTCTTCCCAACAAGGCACAATGAGTAATATGGACATTAGCACAAGTCTAATTGCATCCTCCCAAAAGGATGTAGTTATTGAAACAAGCTCTCCTCCAAGAGCACACTCCAAAAGGGTAAGTGACACTTCAAGCCCCCATTCAACAATTTCCCAATACCAAAGGAGAGTGAAACACAAATCCCAGGTCACACAGGGTGCACACATACTGGAAGCAACACTTCCAGTCTCTCAAATTCAGTTTGATGTAACCCCTATTATAACTCTGGGGTTACAGTCCCATTCTCTAAACATAAATCTTGAATCAACTCCACAAAATTCACCAACACAATCATTAGATGTGGATATGATCCATTTATCTATTCCTGATTCTCCAACTCTTTTCTTGGAGAAGCCCCACTCTGAAATTGGTGGTCATCACTTGTTAAGTGATTTGTTGGGTCACCAATCATCTTTTTCTGAAGTTACAAGAGGATCTGTGGAACCATCTCTAAAATCAATCACCACAGATTCTACTGTAATTTCACTTTCTCAGAATGCTTTCTTGACTTCATCAACAGAACAGTCTCTTTTGTTGACAAGTGTTTCTCCATCAATGGTATCCATACCGTTGACAGTTCAAACTACCATTCCGTTGATAGTTCATTCTGCACCTTTTATTGAAAATCAAGTTGTTCACACAACTAGTGCAGATGATCTAGTGGTAGTCGAGACACTTCTAGGATTGAGAGGGAGTGAATCTGAGAGGCTATCTTGCAGCCAGGCAAAAGGAGAGGTTGAGAGTGAGAGGCTGACTATTTCTTCCAGTCAGGCAAAAGGAGAGGCTGAGGGTTCCACCTTAGTAGGTGAAGGTGAGGGTGTGAGAGGTGTGAGCCATGGGGAGCCCATGATGCAAGAATATAGTGGAGAGAGAGAAGGGACTACAGGAGCCACAAGGGAGGAAGTAGCCATTGCAAGTGAGTTAATGGAGGTTCATGAGGGTGAAAGGGAACTTACTTTCCAAGAGCATTATCAACAGACTCTGGATAGTATTTCCCTGGATCCTGAGACCTTTACTCATCTTCTGCCAGCCTATCAATTTATGGCTCAACAGGGCAATGAGGAGGCAGAAAGGTCACTCCACCTAATCCATACAACTGCATCTATGCAAAGAGCCAATGATGCATTGACCAATTTGTCTCCAGGAGCTGCAGCAAGTGGTGAGTTTGATTTCTCTGATAATGATGATAGTTTTGGTGACAATCTACATGTGGCTATCACTTCATAGACTGGGACTTCTGTGGTGCCCCTACACCAAACTGGCTTTCTCAGGATATGAATGGAAGAATCAGCCTGGATGCTGCAATCTCAAGGCAGTATAAGGAGGCCTATCTGGCTCATGAGTCTGCAAATGCCAATGACAAGAAAATCTACGAAGCCATCATGGATTCACTGGAAATTCAGAGGCTACAGATGCTGCAGACAAGGATTGAAGCTAGGGACATCAAGGACTCTATTGAGAACTTGAAGGATGCTACTGACAGGAGGCTTGATGAAAAACTTCCTCTTCTTACTGTTTCCAAGATGAACAGATTCTTCAACAAAGAACCTGAAGTGGCAACTACTTTGAAGACTTTTACTTCTAGGGTGGACAAAGTGGAAGCTACACTTACTCACATGCAAAAGGAACAGGAGAAGCAAACACAACTCTTAGCCCAACTAGTGGCAGCTCAGGGACTCCCTATCATCTCTCTTGATGATAACAAAAAGGGGGAGAAATCTAAGGAGCTAGACATTCAAATCACAAAGGTTATGGTCCCAGCCATTTCCTTACCATAGGAGCCATTAGCAATGGGGGAGTCAATGAAGGATAAAATTGATGGCATTGACCTGATTCAGCAAGCATCTATGAGGCTACAGCTTGCAGAACAGATAAAAGACCAATGGTCTAGCATAGATGCAAGAATCAAGAAGATAGCTGAAACTGCAAAGACCAAACATCCATCAACGGATCAAGCTACTTCTACAGCACCATCAACGAATGCCATGGTTTTAGTGTCAACGGATTGGGAGCCATAGACAAATTCTTCCTATGATCTAAAGCCCCTTCTACATGGAGTTACTCAAGGTCCAAGGAAAGAAAAGGGACAAACTTCATGCATTAGGGATGTGGAACAAGCTATACTCCTATCTCCAAAATCCCCTGCTAAACCAAAGGGAAAAAATATTGCAAGGACTTTTTATCCTTCACCTTATCCAGATGAGCTCAAGGTTCTAGGACAGCTTATCACAAAATGCAAGGAGAGCAATGATCCTAAGATAAGGAAACAGAGAGCAATTGTCTACAGAAATGGACAAGAAATCTGTATTTGGGCTGGTCACCCAAATTTTGCTGAGGCTAAGGCTGAGGAGTCAGAAAGAGCAGCTATGCAAGCTCTTGCAGTTGCTCAATCTCTTGATGAAGAAGAAAGACAACAAGAGGAAAAAGCCAATGAAGCAGAGAAGAAAAGGAAAAGTACAAGGCAGCCTAAACAGACAGCTAAAAGGATTCTGCCCTTTGACAAAGAGGTCTCTCAAAGCACAGCAACAGATTCCTCTACAAAAGCTGCACCTCCAACTTTTTCTGATCTAATCTTCAAAGATAAGTTAGCCTGTGATCCTGAACATCCAGTGAATTTTCATGATCAACCAATTCAGCCAAAGGAAGAGCAAATTGAGCTAGATGAGGCTAACTTCCCAAAGTTTCTATTTGAGATGGATGCAAAGAAGAAAGCAAGGAAAATGGCTATTAAGGCTAAGCCAGTATTTGTGAGAAGACAACAAGTTGAGAAACCTCCCATCAATCCAGAAGACTTCATGTACATTGCTGACATCAGGGAGGAGTCTAGCCTAAATATTAATCTTGATGACTTGGTGGAAGTGAGAGGTATTGCAGCTTCTCATAGACTGCCATAGAGATTGGTATTTGTCTACAAAGGTGGAAGGGAACAAACTTGGCCTCTCTATAGGATTTTAGGAGAAGACTACCAAACACTGCTCTCAGTGTTCAAATGCTTGAAGAAAGACTTTGGCTTTACCAAAACTGCCAAGTCTGAGGTTGTCTCCAAAATCTGTCAAATCAAGGCAAGCTGGAACAAGCCCGGTGCACTTCCTAGGGTTCTCAAAGTCCCTCAATCTGGAAAGAAGATCCATCTCCAACCCTATTGGATGATGGAGTTTAGAGACAAAGACAACTGTAGAAGATTCTTCAGGATAGAAGACCAACTGGAAAAAGCATCCAATGAAACTCTGAGATCAATGCAATCCATGTTGGGGAATCAAGATGAAGAAGAGAAGATTTTCTATAGGAGGCTCCAAGCTCAAATTGAGGAGAACAATGCAAGGAAAAGGGAAGAAAACAAGGCCACAGAGGCAAAGATGAAAATCTGCTCAGACTAGAGGAGCAACTCTGTGCACTTGTTTTGTAAGTTTTTCTACTTTGTATTTCAATAAAATTCAAAAACAATATGAAGCTCAATGCAATTTCTGCTTTTATCATTTGTAATATGTCTGAGTGTTTTTGTTATCATCAAGGCTCTTGATTTATGGCTGTTATTCTATCAGTCATGAATTGGGGGAGATTGTTAGGAATATGTTGTTCTTGATGATAATTATAAAACACTTAGTAGATTTTGTATTAAGTCTATTTTTTAACTGTCAACGGAATGGTATGCTTTGCAGCTTCCGTTGACAGGTAGCTCATCAACGAAATGAGTGATGTAGCAATTGCACTGTTCAATACTTCACAGTTTGATATGCATTTTGTTGTAAGTAATAGATAGGTTTTCTAAGTTATGTTGACTAAGTATTAGATAGGCAAAATAGGTTGGTTAATTGTAAATATATTATGCCTTGTAATTTTGCCTAAGTGAAGACATGTCAACGAAATGAAGATTACTCTATCAACGGAATGAAGATTACTCATCAACGGAATGAAGATTACTCATCAACGAAATGAAGAATAAAGCTATCAATGAAACATATCTTACTGCTATCAACGAATCATTATCACTTTTCTGAATAGTTGACAAAGTGATAGTGACATTTTTCTGACAGATCAAAAGGTGATGTGGAAGTGTACTTTGCATTGGAAGCCATCAAAATGGTCATTGGAAATAAGGAAACATTCCAATTTCCAATTAGGTTCTTGAGTGTGATCATAATAAGCATGAAGACAAAAGCCAAGATCTCCAAGGACCATTGGACAGAAGGGATGAAAAGCAAGTTACTGGAGGTTACCTTTAGTTTAATTTAGAGTAGCCAAAAATAGCATTGTAAACTTGGGTTATATAACCAAGTGTAGCAGTTCATTTTAAGAGAAGTGAGTGAAATAAAAATAGTTTGTATTAGCTTCTTTAAAAGAGCACTTTTACTCCAAATCAGGAACTGAGCAGCTGTGATACTCTTGTAACACAGATTATTTCCGAAATAAAATCATCTCAGTTGGATCCTCAAAACATCCAACTGAAATTTTATATTTGCTTGAGTTTTTATTTTCATTATTGTTTTATTCGAAAGTTGTTTTAAGTTTAAGAAATATCTAGAATTGTATTCAACCCCCTTCTACAATTCTTTTAGGTCATTTGGGATTAACACCAGCCCTAAGCCAGCTATCAGGGCTTCGTACTCAGCTTCATTGTTTGTCGTCGGGAAGTCAAGTTTTAGTGCGAACTCTATGAAAAATCGATCAGGACTTTGTAGCACTAAACCTTCTCCACTTGATTTTGTTTTTGATGCTCCATCAAAATAGAACACCCAAGACTCTTTGAACTCCATGTCTTCATCTTTCTTGTCTTCCACTATTACTTCCTGCCCCCCCAACTTCTTGGTTGTCAATGGTGCATTCAACCATGAAGTCAGCAAGTGTTTGAGCTTTTATGGCCGTCCGAGACTTATATTTGATGTCAAATTCGCCCAATTCAATAGCCCATTTGATCAACCTTCCACTGACTTGAGGGCTATGCAAGATGTTTCTTAGAGGTTGATTGGTCAATACCTCTATCTTGTGAGCCTGGAAGTATGGGCGTAGCTTTCTTGAGGCCATTATCAAGGCTAAGGCAAACTTCTCTATCGTAGAGTAGTTTATTTCTGCCCCATGTAGAATCTTACTTACGTAATAAACGGGCTTATGCACCTTCAATACTTCCTTTATCAGAACAGCTCCAAGGGCTGTGTTAGAAACCGCCAAGTACAAGTAGAGAGTTTCTCCTGGCTTTGGTTTTCCCAACAGTGGTGCTTCAACCATATATTTCTTCAGGGCCTCTTGGCTTTCAGTTGTCCATTCAAAGTTTTTCACATTCTTAAGTGCTTTGAAGAAAGGTAAGCATTTTTCTCCTGACTTGGAGATGAATCTTCCCAATGCTGCCACTCTTCCCGTTAGTTTTTGGACATCCTTGACAGTCTTTGGTGGTTCCATGTCTAGAATTACTTTGATTTTTTCAAGATTAGCCTCGATTCCTCTCTTGGAAACCACCAGACCTAAAAACTTTCCTGATCCTACACCAAAGGCACACTTGGCTGGATTTAACATCATCTTGTGGTGCCTCAGCACTTCGAATGCCTCTCGGAGGTGCTCTATGTGATCGGCCTTATCGAGGCTCTTGACTGGCATGTCATCTACGTAGACCTCCATGGTTTTTCCAATTAGGTGTCAAAAGTTTTTTTCACCAACCTTTGATAGGTTGCCCCTGTATTCTTAAGTCCAAATGCCATGACTAAGAAACAGAAAACACCAAAATCAGTGATGAATGATACCTTGGCGATGTCATCCTGGTGCATCTTGATTTGATTGTATCCACTGAAGCCATCCATGAAGCTAAGCATCGCGTGTCTAGCTGTAGCATCTATTAATGCATCAATCCTTGGTAAGGGAAAACAATCCTTAGGACATTCATCATTCAAGTCGGTGAAGTCGACGCACATCCTCCATTTTCCGTTAGCCTTTTTGACCATCACGGGGTTAGCCAACCATTATGGGAATTGAATTTCTTCAATGAACCCAGCTTCCAAAAGTTTATTAACTTCCTGTTTAATGGCTTCAAGCCTATCTGGAGCAAAATTTCTTTTTTTTTTTTTTTTCTGTTTCACCGTCTTTCTTTCAGGATCCACATTCAGTTTGTGAGTTATCAGTTGGGGATCAATCCCTGGCATGTCGGCCGCTGTCCAAGAAAAAACGTCATTGTTCTCTTGAAGAAAAGATATGAGTTTGCTTTTTAATGGTTCATGTAGTAGTGCTCCAACATAAGTCACCTTCTCCGGTTCACCTGGGACTAAGGGAATTGGGATCAAATCCTCAGCTGGTTTCCCTCTTTGGTCCTCATTGTCACTGATATCCATGTCTTCAATGGGGAGAACCTGCCCCCCGATTCCATCAGGCCTTAACGCGGCTACGTAACAACTTCTAGCCATCTTTTGGTCTCCCCGTTCTTCACCAATTCCATTCCTCGTTGGGAACTTGATTTTCAGATGATAGGATGAGGCAACGGCCTTGAACGCATGAAGACCAGTCCTTCCTAGGATTGCATTGTAGGTCGAAGTTGCCTTTATAACTATGAAGTTCAACATCTGAGTAGACGTATTCGACCCTTGCCCCATTGTCATTGGGAGTTGGATAGTGCCTTCCACCTTTGACTCCACTCCATTGAATCCATATATAGGCATATTCGAGGGTGTCAACTGAGAGTCAGTATAGCCCATCTTGATAAAAGCATCATGGAACAAGATGTCCACTGAAGCTCCATTGTCGACCAAAACTCTCTTGGTTTCAGAATTTCCTATCACAGGAATGATGACTAAGGGATCATCGTGGGGAAACTTCACTCCCTCCAGGTCTAAGTCATCAAAACCTATTGATACTTCTGTTCCGGCACGCTTCGGTGCTTCTCCAACCACGGTCATTACTTCTCGAGCATAAGCCTTTCTTGAGTTTCGGGAGGACCCATCAGCAGTTGGCCCTCCGAATATCATGTTGATTACCGGCCCTCGGGGCTTGGGATTTTGATCTTGATCGTTGTCCCTTCTGTCATAATCCTTTCTTTCATAGTCCCCCCTTTGACTCCCTTGGTTTCCATCTTTGGTGAACTTATTTAGTTTTCCTCTTCGTATCAGAAATTCAATTTCATCTTTTAATTGCCTACAATCATCGGTGTCATGACCGACTTCCTTGTGGAACTTATAGAATTGGTTTTGGTTCCGTTTGGACATGTCAGCCCTCATTGGCTTCGGCCATTTGAGATCTCCTTCCTTAGCTATCTCCATCAGAATTTGACTCCTGGGAGTGTTCAATCTTGCATACTCCGTGAATTTTGGCCCAAAATTGTTCTTCTTGGGTGGAGAATCAAAATCCTTTGACGTTCTGGGAAACTTTTCCTTGACGTCATACTCCTGAGTTTCCTTTCTTTTCTTTGAGTTCCCACTGCCGCCAGCAGTGGGTTCATACTTTCTCATGCTTTCTTCCGCCTTGATGTACTTTCCGGCTCTATCTTGGAGCTTCAACATGCTCTCGGGTGGATGTTTTGCCAATGACCTTTTGAAGTGATCATCAGTGGTTCCTTGTTGCAGAGCTATCATAGCTACTTTGTCCTCAAAATACGGGACTTTCAAAGCCTCCCGAGTAAATCGGTTGATATAATCTCTCAAAGCTTCATTCTTTCCTCGTTGGATTGCCATGAGTGATGAAGAACTTTTCTCATGCACCCTTCCACTAACAAACTGATTGATGAATGCTTTGCTTAATTCTTTGAAAGACCCAATAGAGTTGGGAGGAAGACGGCTATACCAGCGTTAGGCCATGCCTGCCAAGGTTTGTGAAACGCCCTACACTTGACCGCATCATTGGCTGGCTGCAACAACAGTGCATTGGAGAAGGTTCTTACATGATTTGAGGGATCCCCCGTTCCATCATAAGCCTTAATCGTTGGTATCTTAAATTTCCTGGATTATGGTGGCTTTCATGATATCTTGAGTAAACGAAGGTGTAGGATCATCAAGATCTCCTAGGGGCAACAAAACACTAGGATCACCCCTTGGGGCTTCAGCCCTCTTAGTCCTTCTTGGTGTTGGGTCCAGGTTGATTATCGGGACTCTTCCAGTTGATCGGCCTTGAGATTGAGCGACCTCCTCCTCAGCAAGGAGTTTTTTGAGTCTTGCAGTCTCTGCCTCATGGGCTACAATTTTCTCTTTAGTAGTTTGGGGTTGTTCCCGATTTGTTTGGGAAGAACATCTTCTCCTTGGGGAAACATCCATTTCTTCTTCAGTTGAGTCATTCTCCTCCTCGGTATATGGTCCCGAATAATCTTGAATCAAAGGGGTCCGTCGAGTTTGCTGATTTTGGGGTCCCAGACCTCGTATATAAGGGGGGACATACGCTTCTTGGTAAATGGGGTTGAGACCGCTGCCGCCCGCCATGGGTCGAGTGGGCATGCCATAGCTGGGCATCCCCAAAGTTTGAGTAGTATATCGGGGGAGATCAGTAGTGTGGAGTTGAAGACCACTTGGTGCATTCATGAGCAGCGGGGAGGTCGTGATTGGTTGCTGGTGAGCGGTCTCTTGTGGATTAGATCCATGAATGACCATCTGTAGGGGATTCGTCCCTTCAGCCGAAATTGTGATCTCTGGTCCTTGAGTATTGGTGGGGATATTCGCCCCTTCAGTGCCAGTAGTCGGCGGTGGTTGATTTCCGTGAGTATCAGCCTCAGAGGTGATAGGAAGCTCCTCAGAAATTGGAGTATCTCGAGTTGTTCTTCGTGTGTTTGCCATGGTTGATGTTGTCGTCCCACAGACGGCGCCAAATGTTATGGATTAAAAAAACGTACTTGTATATTAATTGCTAAGATTTATGAGATTTCGAGCTTTAATGGCTGCACTTGTGTTTCGAGACTAAATCGGTCCTCACAAGATGCCTACGTATCTCAATTAATACTGAGAATCAAGCCAAAGACGTAGTTCTGATTGTAGGATCAGAGTCCTTATATAGGCGTCTGGAGCCTCGTTTTTATGGTATGTTTAGGAGTCTTAGCGAATAAGTCTCCTTTTTGATATTGGATAAACATTGTATTTCTTGCAGGATAAGTCTTTTCCTTGTTGATAAAGGCTATGACTCATTATTTCTTTTATTTGGGATTCTGGATCCTTCTTTGATGAATTTACCATATTTTGGACTTCTTTCCCGAGCTGTATATTTTCCTTATTTATTAATTACGAATTTAATAAATAATCAGGGTTTTGGGCCTTGTTTATTGGGCCGTATTCTTGGACCATTCTAGGTATAATTACATTAATTATATTTCTAAAATTACTTTTCTGTCCATATTAATATTTTACAAGCATGTAAAGTGTATAAGATAAAATAATTATTGTAGAATAATTCTATATAACTTTTTAACTATTTTTGTGTCTATTACTACACATTATGCGAAATTGTATAGTTATAATTTTTTAGAGTATCATTGTATAAAGGAAAAATAAAAAGCATCATGTGACTTTTTCATTTATCAAGCCCAAAGACAATAGTGTGAGCCGCTAATATATATGTCCCTTTGTGATTTTTTTTTTCTTTCTGTTAAGCCACTAGTGATTTTTTGATGCTACATTAAGATCTTTTAAGTAGTAAAAAAGAAAGTGATGAAAATAGATTTGGGCTAGGTGCTTATACTTTGTGGTCAAAACTCAACTTTGATTTTGTCGGAATTGCAATTGAGATAAAGAAAAATTAATATTAAATTATGTATGACATATACTTGTGAAATTAAATCAGAGTGGGTGCATCCATTCATTCACATCAAAAAGATAAGAACGAGCCGTATAATCACCGTATAATCACAAAGAAGAGTGATATTAGTAACTGGAAATATATCAAGCTGTAAAGTTTTGAAAATAATGTATAAATAGTAAATATAGGGATAAGGATTATGAATATACATGGTTGTAGATTTCGGAAATCGGAACAAATCAGTTGAGTTATCGTATATCGATTTATCGGCAAATCGGGGATTTATCGAAATGATAAATCGGAACAAAAATTGGATAAATTGTAATATTTTAAATATATTTAATATATTAGCCTTATTTATAATATAATAAATCATTTAAAAATAATTCATAGCGATATATTGGATTTCAAAAATCGAATCGGTAAAATATTTTTAAACGATAAAACAACGATTTATTAACGATTTTTGAAAAATTGAACAATTTTTAGAACATTATGAATATAACGTAAAGTAAAATGAATGGAGTTGAATCAACCAAAAGTATACCTGCACATGTGTAATCACAATCAAACTCATATTTATATGTGTCACAAAGGGGTATAAAATTATGGAGAATAAAATCCGTGCCTTGTTCAAGTATTGAATTATTTTATTTTTATAGTATTTAAATTTGAATTTGATATTATATTATTTGAATATAAACAGATATTGAGATCAGAATTCAAACCAAATACGAGTTCATATTTATTTTATTTTTTTAAATAAAATAGTTTGTGATCCATCGAATACGAGTCAAATATATAATTGTTACATTATAAGGGTGAATAAATAATATTTTGTGAAAATATAAATTTATAAAAAAGATGTTAATAAATTATAAAATGGCTATTTACTTAAAAATGTAATAAGTTAAAATTATAAATTATATTCGAGTTTGAACCGAGGACCATGGATCATATTTAAGTAGAATCATTTTATAAAAAATAATGAAACCAAATTTGAGCGGGTATATAAGTGTTCATATTCCCTATCATATTTTTATAGGGGTTTGATTTTTTGGATCATTTATAAAATGAATATTAGATATTTATGGTATTTTTGAACCCGATATAAGTCGAAATACCGAATAATCCACATTGATTTACGGCCCTAACAAAAACATACATAATCATTATTATAAGTTAATTTATTTTATATAATACATATTATGGCATGTAGTTAATTTATATTTATGTATGAGTGACTTGTAAAAAGCTTTAATCTAATATGTAAATTCTAAAAATCCACATCCTCTCGGTAAAACAAAATTACGAAAAATGTGAAACAATTTTATAATGTAACATTGTAGTTACACATTCTTATCTTTGTTACACGAGTAAATCAATATCTGCATTAATTTGAAAATGGTTGTAATGGACCAAAACCATTATGTCGGGAAATGAAGGAGTTCTGAGGGTAAATTTGGAAAAGGAGAATGGGTGCAAACTTGTTAGGATAAAATTTGTAAAAAATATGAATATGAAAATGATCAATGGAGCATTTTTTCTAAAGGTTGGGGGTTTGATTTTAGATGTAGGTGATTGTAAATAAAATGTGCAAGAATAAAAAATATAAACAAATACCAATACAAATTTTATTTCACTTCATTCATTTTTTCATCCCAACCAAATTTAGATGGAATCTCCCAACTTGTGAACCAACAACAGAGGTGCATTCAATCCAAATCTTAATAAATTAATAATAATTCATAAATATTAAAATATTGTTATTGATTTTAATGAATTATTAATAATTCACTGATTTGAATTAGTTAACGTGTAATCCAGTAGAATCTTTCTTGTGAAGAGTTTTTGTGAAATTATTCAAAATCTTATGAATTTTAATAAAATTATAAAATGAATAATACTAGATAATCAAACAAAATCTCCAAAAATATGTACAAGATGTCACTATTGAGTTGGCAAAATGAAATTTTTTTTTGAAGGAAAATGGATTTTTGAAAAAATTTAATTGATGAGATTCATATGAATGTAGGCGGCTTCATATTATTAATTATATATTCTATCAATCTATAATAAGGAGACACATGTCATTTTATAAACCTTTTTTGGAATTTTTGTTTGATTCCTTAGCATTTTTCTTTTAGAATATATAAAATACACTAATAATTATTCAAAATCTATCATTTATTGTAAGTATCTAATAAAATTCACTGATTTTTGAATAACATAAGATTTTAATGAATTTCTAAAAATTTTAATTGAATGTAGCAAGATTTTAATCGATTCTTTAAAATCCAAATTGTTATTCAAAATCTATTATTTTTTTAAGAAAAAAAACTATCGTTTATTATATCTAACAAAATCATTGATGTTTGAATGCCATAAATGAATTTCTAAAAATGTAAATTAAATATACCAAGATTTTAATATATTATTTAAAATTCAAATTGGACACACTTAAATCTTAAGAAATTTTTAAAAAATCACAATCAAATATAAATTAATCAACTTTTTAAAATTCAGATTAAAAAAATAATTTTAAAATTCAATAAAGTCCTTTAAAATTGGGAATCGAATATACCTACCAAACTGGCATATTAACTTTAAAATGAGACTTTTTCCTTAAACAATAATTTAAAAGATTATAAAACCAAATCCTTATAAATTAGAGAACACAGGAAACTAGAATTACAGATAAGCATAGGCAACCGCTCACCCCAAACAATACCTCCATGCTCAAGGGTATTTTTGGAATTCAAGAAATATTCGCTAGTATAAATATAGATAGTTGGATACACTACACTCCCAGCATTTCATATAGAGAGTTACACAAAACTACAGTTGTGTTCATCAAACAATAATAATAATTTATGTATCTACAAGACTCGATCTAGACTATCGAGCTTGTTTATACATAGATCTATAGAAATTTATCTTCAATTGTAGTAATCTTGTGGTGAATTAAGGTCAGTTTTTTGTAAATTGTTTTATTCAGTTGATATATTAATGATTTTGTCTATGCATCTATATATCTGACTATGTCTGTATTTATTCTGCAATTTTTCAGTGCACCTGTGTGTGTTTTTGAAGGTATCATGAAGAGAACAA
This sequence comes from Heracleum sosnowskyi, assembly GCA_030848705.1. Lineage (NCBI taxonomy): Eukaryota > Viridiplantae > Streptophyta > Magnoliopsida > Apiales > Apiaceae > Heracleum > Heracleum sosnowskyi. The sequence continues at coordinate 83,479,067 of CM061241.1, read as the reverse complement.
TGGACAATTTGGCTGTTAGCGCATCACCCATCAAGACGTCTTCGGATTCTTCTAGCGGAGAATCGTTAGTTTTTATTTTTATAACTTTTGTTTGCTGTGACTTTGTGTGTAAAGTTTGAGATTCTGCAGATGATTTGATTTCCATTTTAATTGATTTTTATTAGTTTTAAAGTTTTTGAGTTTTTTTTGTGTTATATCTGTATGCCCTAATCTTTTTCTTACAATGTTATTTTTACCTAATGGTAAAGAGGGCAAACCCAATTAACTGGCGCTAGCAGAAACAAAGCTCAAGGTGGAGGAGTTGCTACTAGTTCGGTGCGGCGGAGAGTCACTACAGATGATGCTTTATCTTTTACATTGGAAGTAAAACAAACGTTTCAAGCTGAGAGGGAGAAATACAAGGAGTATCTTGACGTCTTGGTAGACTTCAATTTTAATCGGTACATAACTTTTCCCAAGTATAGATGTTAGGGCTATAGTTTTGATTAGATTTTCATACATTCACTTGTTTGTTGCAGAATTGGTGTCGATGCCGTTGTTGGAAGGGTGAAAGAATTGTTGAAAGGGCATGATGGTTTACTTGATGGGTTCCGTATCTTTCTGCCTGACGGCTATGAAATGTAATAATATTAGGGCCCTAATTCGGTGATGTTGGTGTCTTGTGTTGAAACAATAGCTAGCTGATCTAGCTCAAATTCCCTTTTATGTACTATTGGATTATCTTCTCATTTTAAAACTATATGCATTAAGTACATTTTCTTTGGGTGAATTACTGTGTGCTTTTAATGTGTGCTTTTAAGAACAAAATTACTTTGCTAATCTATAAATACACATTATATGATGTTCATCAAATGATAAATTAGCATTTGTTGTTAAATACTCAAAATCATGGTTATAAAACTCGTAAATTGGGATTAATCGGTTACAATATTGATTAAAGATTAATTAGATAAATATTTGCAATAAAATATATCATTCAAATATAATTTCTAACGATTAGAAAACAAACATGGGATATATTTTAATATTATCACACTATTTATTGTATGTAACTGTATTTGCAATAAAATGTTGGGAAATTCCCTATATACCTTTTTTTTCATCTTATTTTCATTTTTACTACCCTTCAAATCTGCTTTCAATTCTATACTTTTTTTTAAAAAATACGCCGCATCTCTTAGCTTCAACCTTTACTAATTCATTTTGCTAAACTATAAGCTTTATGTTCCTTCTCTTTTGTCAAGCTCTTACTCTTCTTCTTGTTTCGATAATTCTTTCAATATTTTTTTACTTCTCTTTAACTTTCTTCTAATTTTCTTTGAATTAAATATATACACAATGATATTTGAAAATGTATATAAATGCGTGTATATGTGTATTTGGGCTAACTAATTCTTTATTATGGTGGTGACGCAGGCAAAATTTAGACCTCCGATTTTGTGGATCTGTGAATTTAGTTAATTTTAAGGTTTCATGAATTTGTTTTTAGTTGATTTTGTTGCTTATCGATTGAAAATGTGTAATTGATTTGGGTTATTTAGGTGATTTCATCATGTATACCAGTTGTTTAATGAAATATCGTATCGAAATTGATATTGAATTTGTTTGATTCCAATTACTACTTACTTTGCTTGTTTTTTTTTCTAAAGTTGCATAAGTTGCAACTGACATGAATGATTTGATACGGGGCGGGTATCCGTAAGGTTTGCAACATTTGACAAGTTTGGTGTGCTATTGTGGGTTGATGTATCTTGTTGTTCTTCTTTCTTAGATTCAATTTTGGGGAAATGAATATCAACTATTTGAGAGAATGTCATAAAAAAATATAAAATATTATGTCGATTTTGTTGCATATGCAGTTGAATTGGAAGTTGAATTGAATTGGTAAAGATTTGCAATATATGCAACCAAATTAACTCGAAAAAAATAACAAATGCAACATAATCAACCATAAAATCAACTTTCATAAAAATGAAAACAAAGTTGAATTTTGGGTTAAAGGGATTGGAAAACGTATTTTTGAAAGTAGTTTTAAGAAAAACGTATTTTTATAAATAATTTTCAAAATAGGCGTATTTTTGAAATTTTTTTCGTAATGAAGGTATATTTGAAAAAATCCCTAAAATGTTTCATTCAAAAATAATTTATAATATACGATCAATCGAATTTTAAAAAACAAATTGATAAAAAACTTGTAAGGATTAAACCAGGAAGTTTTAAAAAATCAAGAAGTTTTAGACTACTGCTTAAAACTAAAAAAGGAGAAAAAAATAATTGAAGGCACGCAAAGTAAGGCTAAATATATTAATAAATACGTTCTATGAATTTTCATTATTTATTTATTATGTCTTTATTAACTGCGATATAAATATTAGAATAATAAATGTGCTTGGAATATAAGCATGAATTTTATATCTCTTATGTGACTTAGAAATGAGATTATATGAATAATGTTTATAATCCTAAATATCCCTAGTCGAGTATTATTATTTGAGGACAATAATAATGCATTAAGAATAGTATGTTTGTTGATAGATGACCACGTTCATTAGTATGGTGATACTAAAGTCAAAAACATAAGTGCATGTTAGAAAAACATGACACTGGAACCCACCGTGAGAATTTTTCATGGTAAATGTTATTAAGTGTCACAAGTAATTCTCACAGTGATAATGGTGTAATGATCCTTAGACTTGAAATCATTATATTTCTATATAAGAATTAATATACTTTGATTCTACTCAAAATTACCTTTGACCGGGCAATGATAAAGGTGAACATTAGGTATATTATGAATCATATGAGAAATATGAATGATAGATATAGGATTTAACCCTCTTATTTTATGAGTGATATTATTGGCCTCTTTATTGAGTGAGACTATGAAATGCATGACCATGCTCAAATAGTGATTTGTTTAATAGTCTACTCATTGATCAAGTAAATCAGGATTAAATGACGAAGAGGATGACACAAACCATGCCTCGAGTTTAATCTATAATATAAGGTTAAAATGATTATATTACATGGAACATTATTCATGAAAGGTTTAATTGGATCACCAATTATTATTATTACTTGGGTAACAATGATGTATTATTGTATGTCGCTCATTGTTTATAATTTTATTATTAGATATTAAAATTATTGCCAGCGTAATAATAACCTAAAGGGTCACATACATAGAACGTTTTAAATGGAGCTTTATTTAAATTACGAATTTAAATAAATTATTATTATTATTATATTGAATTAATTAATTGGGACTTGAATAATTAAATAATAATTAGATTTTAATAATAATATAACAAATAATCGGACTGGGTTTTGGAAGCCCGATCTGATTAGGGTTCAGCCCACTCTTCTCTCTCTATAAATACATAAGGATGTATTATTTTAGGGTTTATGATTCAGAATTGTTTTTGTTTTAGAAAAAAAACCCTAGCCGCTCTACATCAAGGAGAGGCTAGAGAGAGAGAGATAGATTCAAGGTTGCTTCTTGGCTAGTACCAAACTCCGGTGATACGTATGTCGCAAGGCGGGATACGTGGCGATCATATCAAAGGACCTCCATTAGTCATCCGTTCGTAAAGCTTCAAAAGGTAAATGATTCTATTCACGAATTAAATATCGTTTTTCGCATGGATCCTGTAGAGGGTTTCATTAATTTTTCTATTTTACGCGTTTTTCCGCTGCGTTTTCTTGCCCGAAACCCTTCAAAAACAGATTCAGATTCATCAGCATTAGCAATGGTAGAATCTGAAAGAGTAGTAGAAGAAATGGGATCTATATCATGAGGACTGACACTTGTCTGAAAAGTGAAATCTGAAAGATTATCATCAAAAATAGCATTCTTACTGAAAGGAACACTACACCATAGATTGGCTATTGCAACTCCAACTGAAAAAATTGCTTTAAAATCGTTGCTATTTAATGACAAGTTTTGACATGTTTACAAGTATTGCAATGCTTTTTAAAATCGTTACAACTGGATTTCAGTTATGCAAAAATGAATATATATTGCAATGAATATAAATAAACGTTACAATAACTTTAATAAAGTCTTGGCGGTTACATAAAAAACAGAGACGGGCTTTGTTAAAAAATAAAAGCGGGCTTTCCAATTTTTGTTTGCCCGGGCTTTCTAACACACACAATTTCTTTTGACTAATACATTTTGACTCAAAAAATAACACGCACACACATTTTCTTTCAGACAATGAGACACACAGAGAGATAAGGCGACAGAGAGAGAAGAGAGAAGAGAGAAGCTCGAACACTGAAGATCGAATACTCAAGCTCACCGAAGTTCGAAGATTAAAGCTCGACAAAGGTATCTTCTTTACCCAAATTGATTTTAAAATCGATTTTAGGGTTTAATTGTTAATTTGTTAGTTAGGGTTGAATTGAGAATTTGTTTAATTCGATTTTTCGAATTAGGGGTTTGAAATTAGGGGTTTTAAATTAGGGATTTTGTTTGGGTATGGTTTTAAATTATGGGTTTTCTGTTGTGGTTTGTAAAAATTTGATTTTTGGGTTTTAAATTAGGGGTTTTCTGTTGTTGATTGTTGGAATACAGAGGTAAATGCCGTAGCCTAATTTGAAATTGTTTTCTTCACATTAACTCCTAGATTGATTTGATTGATTTCCTAATATTTTTATACAATTAGATATTCAGAAGCCTTGTTCTCAAGGTTACTGCTGGATGCAAATGGTGTTCTCAAGGTTTCAGATTTTGATTTAAGTGCACTTCCTCAACAAGTTCGCGTGAGTAGTTTGGTTTGTCGAGTTTATGTTTATGTTACTTCCTGGAAAAGAGCACAGAGAAGCAACGTGAAGAAACAGGTTGTTGAGAACAGAGAATGCCAAGGTAAAATTTAAATTTAATTCTTTCTCCTTCCCTAACTTCTGTAATTGACAGCTATAACTAAAATTGCAGTATTCGATGAATACAACTCCGGTTTATAAACTTTCTAAACACAAACAAATCATAATAATGAGACAATCCAATGCTTTCTTATTATTGAAATCTAGGTCATGGTATCTAACACATTACAAATTTTATTATGGTAATGCAGGTGCATGCATGGATATTTCAACGTAGTTAACAATGACTACACTCACTGGGAGATGTATGCAATTGGTGGAAGTCCAGACCCCACCATCAACAGCCAAGGCAACAGATACCTAGCCCCAGTCAGTCCTTTTGCAAAGGAGGTAATTCTTCTGCCTATGCCATTCATTTGATGTTTTTTATTTTCGTTGTAAATTAGACGAGATAAAGATACGGCCTAACTGATAATGTAATTAAAGCAAAATTACTATAGGTGGATTGTATTAATGAAATTTATGTGCCAGGTGACAAAGAGAGTAGATACTAATGCTGGCCAGTGGAGATCTTGGAACTGGAGGTCAGAGGTTGATTTATTATTAAGTGGTAATTTATATTTTCCTCAAATTCAGGCCAAGTGGTTACTGGTAGTTGGGACAAGAACCTTAAGTGTTGGGACCCTAGAGGAGCCCGTGGCCAGGAACGTACGCTTGTCAGACCTTACAATCAACTGGATCGTGTTTATTCTCTCTCTATTAATGGACATCGTTTAGTAGTGGCAACTGCAGGGCGCCATGTGAATATCTATGATTTACGGAATATGTCTCAGCCTGAACAAAGAAGGGAGTCTTCACTGAAATATCAAACAAGATGCGTGCGCTGTTATCCTAATCAAACAGGTTCACTTATAACCCTTCTGTCTTTCAAGTACCTATTAGTTTCCCTATTTTTGTTGCAAATATCAAGTCAGCCTACTTTTAAAAATCCAACAGAAACATTTCTCATGTAGCAGTTTCCTGTTGATTATTTGAATCACTTTTCTATCAAATCTGTATAAGTGTTAGTGGCTTTCTAGTTGATTATGTGAAGAAGTATGTAGACAAACTCTTGATTGAAGTATTAAATAACTCTATACTTGACAAAATTCATAGTGGTACTACTGGCGTGTCACAGGCAATGCAAATAGCTGCTAACACAAATATGCTTGAAAAAGCTTGTGATTATTTTGGTCAGAATGCAGCCCAACAATGTGGAATTCCAATCTGAGCTGTCCTGAACCCCAAAAGTTGTTTAAATGCCAAAATTCTTCTCAAAGCTTCAAGGGATAAAGCATATCTAGCTCTTCTAACTTTGGTAAACAACAAATTGGACGAGTTTATGGCACTTACTGACAATGTGAAATGGACTTCTGATGACTTGCCCCAGCATGCTAATGAATACATAAGTGAGGTTATAATTTACCTTGACACTCTTTTGTCCACTGCTCAGCAAATTTTGCCTCTGGATGCTTTGTATAAAGTTGGTTGTGGAGCACTTGAGCATATCTCCAACTCGTATATGGAAGCTTTTCTTAGTGATATTATAAAGATGTTCAATGATAATGCAGTAACGAGCATCAGCTATGATCTAAAGGAGCTAGAAACCTTTGCAGATGAGAGGTTTCAGAGTACTGTGTGCTGCGTTTTCAGGGTGGGGGTCAGAAGTACAAGGGTTGTGGAGTCTTAGTACCTAAGTAATGTGTATAAACCATGGGTTGTGGAGCCTATTTAAGTTTTTTTGAAGTGTATGTTACTTGGTTGTTTTGTTAACTAATTAAGTGTATGCGACAAGACTTTGTCGTTTTGTCTTGATTTACCTTTTGGATGGTTTCTATGACGATGTTGGTGCTACTTTTAAATTGTTGGTAATTAGTAGTTTTAATGAAATGACATTGATGTTTGGTGCTGCTTGGATTTGTGGCTTTTATGTCTGGCTAATTTAATATTCAAATGGAACCACACAATTTTATTTTTAAATATTGTTGCAATTGTGCCAAAAAGATGTTGCAAATAATGTTAAAACTGCTATAAAATTATTGCAATACGGGCTTAAATTGTTGCCATTTGTCTAATAAATTCATTGCAATTGGACTAATATTTGTTGCCTTAAAGTGACTTGTTTGCCAACCATTTTCTACTGCAATGATTTTTAAATGTTGCTGAAGACCATAAAACGTTGCTAAATTCCTGTATTGTAATGATTTTTAACGTTGCTATATGGAGCTGAAATCGTTGTTAAATGGCTCTATTGCAACAGGGGCGGATGCAACGGTGAAATTTTGGACATTCATTGCAATTAAGTCTAATGCAACAATTATAGGCCTTAAGGCAATATATTTGTGTTGTTGCAATATGCAATCTATGGTGTAGTCGAAAAAGAGTAGTCTGAGAAGACAAAGAATTAGACTCAGTGTGAGAATTTTAATATGGATATACTTGTTCAACAAACTGAACATCTCTAAAATAAAAGCATTTTTTAGTATTGAGGTTGAGAATTTTATATCCTTTCTTGCCTGAGGGATAACCAAGAAATACTCCTTTAACTGCCCTAGCTTCAAGTTTATCAGTGAGATTAAGATTGGTTGTATAACATAAACAACCAAAAAATTTCAAGTGAGAGTAATCACGGGACTTGTTATACAAAAGTTCAAATGGAGTTTTGAAATGCATTACTTGCATAGGTAAAAGATTTATAATATGTGCAACAGTTAGGACAAAATCTCCCCAGAAAGAATTGGGCAAATGAGATTGATATTTAAGAGCTCTAGAGATATTAAGTAAATACTGATGTTTTCTTTCAACATGTCCATTTTGCTGAGGTGTAGCAGGACAAGATGTTTGATGGACAATTCCCAAATATAGCAAATGATTATGAAGATCTTGATTTGTAAATTTAGTTCCATTGTCAGATTGGAATATTTTGATAGACGTTTTAAACTGATTTTGAACATAAACCAAAAAGTTCTTAATGATGTTTGGAACTTGAGTTTTATGAGCAAATAAAAATACCTAAGTAGCTTTAGAAATATCATCAACTATACTTAGAAAGTAACTAAAGTTTTTATGAGTATGTTGTCTATATGGACCCCAAACATCCAAATGAATTAAATAAAAAATAGCACTACTTTTATGAAGGCTAGTAGGGAATATAACTCTGTGTTGTATAGAGAAATGACATACATCACAATCATGAAAAGATACAAAATGATGCTTAACAATAGGAATTTTATTCAAAATAGCAGTAGATGGATGCCCCATTCTACTATGCCATAAAATTACATTGTTCACATCAACAGAGTTACAAGTAGTCATAGCAGACTTAGAAGTTGAAAGTACACTGAAATGAATGGAAGGTTTAATACTACAGAAAGAATTAGAATTTAGATCAGATACATGAAGTTTGTATAGGCCATCCTGCAGTTTACCAATCTCTCTCCCCTTCTTCAAAGTAAGGTCCTGCAGTATACAATGATTGGAAAAGAAAACAACAGTGGAGGCAAGATGAGATATAAGTTTGGTTATGGAAATCAAATTGCAAATGAATTGAGGCATACACAAGACTTCTGTTAATATTAAATCTTGTGACAATTGTAGTGTGCCAATATATGTGATAGGAATAGTTTTGCCATCTGGCAAGTAGAGTTCAGCATTTAAAAATTGTATATCATGTAAGAGATGATTATGACAAGTGATATGATTAGTGGCACCGGAGTCTAATATCCAAGTAGAATCATTTGAATTATCACTAGACAAAACTAAATTAATAGTGACAATAAAGCATGAATAGTTAGTACCAGACATTTGAGAGCTAGTGGGGGCCATATTCTGCCTCAAAGTTTCTTGAATGATCTTAGCAAGTTGCTGGCATTGAGCATCTGTGAAGGAATTAGCATCCTTGACAGTATCCAGTTTGGTCTATGTTTGACTAACATTAGTAGACCCTGTGGTAGTTACTTGAGCTGCAAACTTGACAACACCATTGCCTCATCCATAATTTGTCAGTCTTTTTTGCTTAGGTTTAGGTTTTCCATGCAATTTGTGCCAATCTGGATAACTGTGTAGACAAAAGCATTTCTCTCTTGTGTGTCCAGTATTTTGACAATAATCACAGTACACACTAACATCATTTGACTTTCTTGGGGTACCAGATACATTGTTTTTGAACTTGGTAATAGTGTTATATTTCACATAATTTATAACCACACTTTCAATAAGAGGAGATTGAGTAACCTTAGCAAATTCCCTTTGAGATTCCTTTTGTAATAGTAGTGAGAAAGCTTGAACAATAGTAGGAATAGGCTGCATTAAGAGTAGCTGACCTCTAACAAAGGTGCACTAATCATTCAAGCCCATAAGGAACTGACTAAACTTAACCATATCTTCATATTTGTCAAGCTTTTGAGCATTTTGACAGGTACAACTAGCAGCCACACAAGGTTCTAAACCTAGAAAAATAAGCTGTAATTGACATATTGCCCTGATTCATAAATGCTATATTTTTTCTCAATTAAAAGACATGAGGCATATTAGATTGAGAAAATCGCACTGCTAAATCCTCCCATACTTTTTTCGTAGTTGAAAAATAGGCTACACTATTTCTAATATCGATAGACATAGAATTCAACAACCAGGATAACACCATATCATTACATCTAGACCAGAGAGGAAATCGAACAGTTGTAGATGCAGGTTTAGGTAAGGTTCCATCGATCATTTCTAACTTCATTTTAGCAGACAAAGATATTTTGACAGATCTACTCCAGTGATAATAGTTCTGATCAGTAAGTTGTTGAGTCACTAGAGGAATACCTGGATTATCTAAATTCTGTGAGTAATACGGATGATTTGCATCAACCACTGAAGATGAAGAAGTATTTGTAGTAGAAGCTCCAACTGTAGCAGCAACGTAATTCATCTTGATCTGTGAGTACTTTTAACAAATAGCTTGATGTATATACGTAGCCAAATCTGAATTGCAATGAGATTCAGCGCAAAACAGGAGCATACAGAGATTTAACAGTCATGAAGTTAAAATTGAAACAGAGATACGATATGAAGAGAGATTATACGTAAGTTATAACGACGGAAAAGAATTTCGTCACAAGTTTATTATTTCATTATTAAAATTTGGCAACAACCAAATAAAAATGAGCTAAATCAGCGCACCAAACAAAACGACGTAGTATTATCTTACGACAGATGTTCAATTCCGTCGCAAGTTACTTATTTTATTATTTTACCAAAATTAGATTTAATTATAAAGTAAATAAATTTTTCGTAGGAGAAAAACAACGCCGTTTTTGGAATGCTTATACGCCGGAATTTCCGTCGTAAATAATCTTACGATGGAATCGTATATTCCGTCGTAAATTAGCTTCTGTAAAATTCACCAGCCATCTCTCCAGCCTTTTGTAATTCGAGGTTAATTTCTAAATTTAAAGGAATTTAAATGAATTTTCGACTTTCTTACATTTTGAACTAACTTTTTCACATTTACACCTTTTTAAGCAATTAGAAGGTTTGCAAATATTACAAATGTATAACGTGATGTGATTGTGTAATTGTTTTTTGAATTTATCGTTCTGAGGTAATTTTTGATTTTGAATGAATCAAAATGAATTTTTCGCTAATATATCAAACTTTTTATATAAGGTTTATAAATGTTTTTGTTTGTGCAGATTTTATAGTTTTTGTCATTTATTTGTTTATTATAATTCTTAGTTTATGATGAAATGGTCATGTTAGTGTTATCCTTTTTGATAGTAAAAGGCAGTAGTGGGGAAAAAATTGCAGGCTGCAATGTTACATTCTGGGTAACTTATGACGAAATTCTTAATCCGTCGTAATACTGGGTTAATTACGACGGATTAAGTAGTTCTGGGTAACTTATGACGGTATTGGGTAACTTACGACGGAACTGGGTAACTTATGACGGTTTCTGGGTAACTTACGATGGACTATCCGTCATAAGTTACCTTGAATTACGACGATCTTCTTAATCCGTCGTAAATAAATTTAGGATTCTTCAATATTTTTTCTTATTATGTATACATCAACCACATAGATTAATTTTGATTAATTTTTAATATTGTAAAATTTATATTATATGAATACTTAAAAGTGAATAACAACATTAACGATATAAAAATAACTGACAAAAATCTAGTATCGAGATTTGTTAAAAATATATTTATAAAAATTACTCGTGTATATCATATTGTACGTTAAGAATCTTTTAATCAAACAATGTTTATAATATTATTACTTCGATATTACCTTTCCTATTTATATTTCAACTAACATTGCACAACAACAATATTAATTATACTATTTTCATAGATATAAGTATAACTGTAACGTTAGGAACCAACATTACCCTATATTTTATTATTACATGAACGATTGTATTGTAATAATTGAGATTCTATCAAACAATCAATATTTATGTTGTTACTCCAAATATACATCATCTTACATTTCACAATAACAATATAAACAATCGTATGCTCGTTTGTATAACTCTGACACTTGAAATTTAAATCGTAATCATTGTCCCAAATTAAATAGATTGTGTTAAAGTAATATAATATAAATTTTTTTATTTTACAAAATCTAATTATGGTTCATTATACTTCAGAAATTATAAATTATAAAATTTAGGAATTCATAATATAAAACTATATTATTAAAAAATATAATGAGTAATCATTTCACTTTATAAATAATTATTTTTCATTAGTAAGAAAATTACATAAATTTGTTAATTAAAAATTAATTTATTATAATGATTAAAATATATAGGATCTATATGTAATGGGCTTATATAAGATGGTAAGTAAGGTGAATATAAAAATTAAAATAATAATGTATTAATAAGAGTTTATCAATAAACATACATTATTGTCAACGTCAAACTTTAGGGTTTGGATTTAGCTTGAAAGTTTAGGGGTTAGACTAGGGTTGGATAGTTTGAAATTTTTAAAAGTTGATTGAGTTGATCAAACCGTACGATGAGAACATACCAATTATAAGTATCTATCCTAACAAAAATTAGATTATTTAAATATTATTTGTTCACTTTTTATAATAAAAATAATGTGTGAGATGTATGGATTTAGCTTGAAAGTTTAGGGGTTAGACTAGGGTTGAAAATTCCGTATGGATGAGAACATAGCTAATTTAAGTATCTATCCTGAAAAAAATTAGATTATTTAAATATTATTTGTTCACTTTTTAATTAAGTTTTGATATTTGTATTTTTGAAATTAATATGGATATGTAATAAATTATTTTTATCAATAAAGTGTTCAATTGTACTAGGTGGTCTAGTGGCTTGGGTGTTGCATGTGTTTCTCAGTAGCACCAGATCGAATCCCTCCTCATCTTTTTTCACCAAAAGTTGAAACCCCCGCCTATATTTTTGCTATATTTTTGCTGAAAGTTGAAACCCCCGCTTTTGTAAAACCGACGTCGTTCTGTTCTCAAACTGCAGCGTTTTGACATATGAGTTTTATAATCTATTGCCTATCTACTTTATTTCACACAAGTCCAATTATTGTTGCTCTAGGGTTTATTGTTGCGATTCTGCGACCGACTTCAATTGCTTTTATATCTCCATAATCCAAAATCCATTCCTTTAATTGCACTATAAGTATGTCTATATCCATTCCTTTCCGCTCGATATCTACTAAGCATTTGTTCTATCGATTGATTTAATTAGCCACTTTATACACTCGATATTGCTTTTGTTAGTATAATAAACACTTATTGCTTTGTTCTGTAACTATTGTGGTCTACCCCTATATCAATTATTGTCGATTTGTTCTATACCTTCTTGATTTTCTATTTGTTTGATATTTATTTTGTTTCTTGATTTTCATTTTTCATTTGTTTTTGTTCGTTTTTGATATTTATCGATTTCTTGTATAATGAATTTGATTTTATCACTATTTGTTTATTTCAAAATCTTGTGTAACTGTTATGGAAAATAGTATATATATACAAGTATATATAGTATATAATTAGGGTTTTTGTTCTTAAAATTTAGGGATTTTTCGGGAAACGGAGGGTTCATTAATATCATTGCCCAATAATGGGTTATTTAATTCAATATGGAAAATGATAAGTACTTTGTTTATTCGGAGTTGGTATGCGATTGTGGATTGGTAAAAATGATATTTAGTGTAGTATGATTTAGTTGAACTGATTTTAGTATATTGGTGATCAAAATGCAAGGTACTATTGACCACTTAGGAAAAATTGTAATCAGTTTGTGGTTTGGTTCATTCCTTGAGATTGAATTTGAATATTTGGGTTGTAAATTTGTAGACATGACTGATTAAAGAGTGTTCAGTATGTTCAATCTAGTACTTGTTTATCTGTCTAATGATCAATGGTATAGTATCTTTTTTCGTCTTAGTTGGTTATGAAATGGTATAGTATCCTTTTTCGTCTTTGTCAAAATGTTGTAATTTATCTTTGTTTGGAGCTCGAGTACTTCTCCGGTGTCCGAAGGAGGTATTCATGTTTTCAGAGGAGGAGAGTATGACAATGGCCTTAATGGTGTCCATCATGCTAAAGGTATCCACTGCAATACTCCTTTGGTTGATGTTTTATTACTATTTTTATGTTTCTTGGGATAAATTGTACATATTGATTATGTTTCCAGATGTTACGGATATTCTCAAGATTGTTTGATTGTTGAAACTATATCTATTTTGTTTGATATTTTATATGACTTGAAATATTTTTTAAAAGTAGTTGAAACTTGTTTTGCTAATTATATGTGCAAGTTGAGGATTAGTCTATGTTACTTCTTATGCTAGAAGCCCTAAATTGTGGTGGTATTTGTCTTCTCTGCTGACAAATTCCACAAATGCTGTAGATTTGTTGTTTATTTAGTTGATCCAATTACTGCTGCATAGGTTACATTAATATTGTCCTTGATGTTGGGATTCAATTTTTGTTGTTTTTAACTTGGGGAAATGTCAGCATCTGACATTTAATAATTTTATGTTACTCAGATTACGATGAATATCGTCGAGATGAATTTAGCTTTGGAAACAAACAGAATGGAGTTGAACGGGAAGGACATATGCTATAAAATCTTGGTTCAAGCTCCACCACTGAGTTGCATCCAAAGTCCTTGGCCAATATGGAAATCAAGCCCACTGCCATGCCACCTGCCAGTGTGATCACCAGACTCATTCTGATTATGGTGTGGCAAAAACTAATTAGGAATCCCAACACATACTCCAGTCTCATAGGTCTTACATGGTCTTTGGTATCGTACAAGTATGCAAATTTCTAATTTTGATTTTAACTTCAAGACTTATTTCCCATTGTATTAGTGGCTTGATGTTTTGTTTAATTTGTTTCCTTTTCAGATGGGATATTAAAATGCCTGCCATAATTGCAAAGTCAATTGCAATTCTATCTGATGCTGGCCTTGGGATGGCAATGTTCAGTCTTGGTATGTTCTAGTTGATTATTTTGGTGCATTCAGTGTTAATCTAAATCACCAATGTAACACTACTGATACTAATGAGGAATCGCTTGCAGGTCTGTTTATGGCATTACAGCCAAGAAACATTGCATGCGGGAACTCAATTGCAACCTTTGTTATGGTTGTTCGGTTCCTCACAGGTCCTGCAGTCATGGCTGCTTCTTCAATAGCTGTTGGTTTGAGAGGAGTTCTGCTGCATATTGCCATTGTTCAGGTAAATGGTGTCATAACATATATTAGCCCATATTGTTTTATTTAAGCAGCATCTTAGTTCCACATCTTTACTTATGTTTCATGTATGTACACTTTTAGGCAGCCCTGCCACAAGGAATTGTTCCTTTTGTCTTTGCTAAGGAGTACAATGTTCATCCTGATATACTAAGCACCGGGTACCTTTTTATTTATTTATCTAGTATATACATGTGTTCGTCTCCTTCTTTGTACTCTTCAGCATCTAATTCTTTGCAACTTAAATGGATTTGAAGCAGCATCCAATTCTGCTTCTTTAAGGTGCTAATAATAATATTTTGTGCACATGACTTGCTTTTTCTTTACTATTTAGTATATAGATATAGTTTTTGTGTTGAGAGGAAAAGCTACACTACTAAGAAAACGAGCCTGTTGCAGATCATGAACCTCCCTTCCTGCATCTGGTGTTCTGTCTTCTTCAACCTAAGTTCCTGTATTTGGTGCATCTGTATTGGTATGTATCTGAATCTGATTACATGTGTTCCTATGCTTCTTTGTACTCTTTCTTTTATATATAAGTGTTGGGTTTCGGGGCATCATACGCATCAAAAACAGTGGTAAAAACAATAATAATCCGAAATCCTAACCCTAGGATCCGTGTACAAGACATGGCTGATTATGGAGAAACGAAATCATACCTTAATTGAGCTTATAATATTCAGAAACTTGGAGGTCCTTGTTGTAACCACCACGCAGCCCTTGTTCAAGATCTGCGTCGCCAAAGTAGTCCACACAAACGCTTGATCGTCCAACGATCACGGAGTTGGTACTAGCCAAATAAAAACGCCCTAAAAAATTCTCTCTCTGTTTCTAGCCTCTCTAATATGCAGAGCTGCTAGGGTTTTTTCTGAAAAACGAATTTTATATCTTAACCTAAAACAATACATCATAATGTATTTATTGAAAGAGAATTTTGGGCCTTGCTTAATCTGATTGGGCTTCCAAAACCCAATCTGATTATTAGTATTATTAATTATTATATTCGAATTATTATATAATTAATCAAGTCCTACTTAATTAATCCAATAATTCAATAATAATAATAATTCAATTAAATTCGAAATTTAATTAATGCTCCGTTTAAAACGTTCTTTATGTGTAACCCTTTAGGTTATTATTATGTTGACAATAATTTTAATATCTCATAATAAAATTATAAACAATGAGCGGCATCTAGTAATACATCATTGCTACCCAAGTAATAATAATAATTGGTGATCCAATTAAACCTTTCGTGACTAATGTTTCCGTGTAATATAATCCCTTTAACCAAATATTATAGATTAAACTCGAGGCATGTTATTAGTCATCCTCTTCAATATTTAATCCAGGTTTCCTTGATCAATGAGTAGACTATTAAAACAAATCAATATTTGAGCATGGCCATGCATTTTCATAGTCTCACTCAATCAAGACGCCAATAATATCTCTCCTAATAATAGGAGGGTTAAATCCTATATCTATCATTCATATTTCTCATACGACTCATAATATACCCGATGTCCACTTTTATCATCACCTGGTCAAAGGTAACTTTTAATGTAATCAAAGTATATTAATCCTCGTATAGAAATATAATGATCTCAAGTCTAAGGATCATTACACCATTATCACTGTGAGCTATTCTAATGACTTTATTACCATGTAGAATATCACTGTGGGTCAATCCGGTGCCATGTAGAATATTACATGCACCTATGTTCTTGACTTTAGTATCACTATACCTATGACCAATGAGATGTGGTCATTTAGTCAACGATCATACTAATCTTTATGCATCATAATTTTCCCAATTCATAATGCTTAATTAGGGATATTTTAGGAATATAAACACTATTCATATAATCTCATTTTTAAGTCACATACTTAAAGATATAGAATACGTGTTCGATATTCCAAGGACATTTATTACTCTAACATTAATATCGCAGTAAATAAAGACATAATAATTGTTGTCGAATAATCAATAGAACATAATCATTATTAAATAACAAAATAGTGTTTCCCAGAAGTACAATTGTATTGTCTCTAGGGCACTAATACTAACAATAAGTAATATAAATTTATATAACTCCTTCATTGTTACTCTTTTTAGCATCCAATTTTTCGCAACTTAAATGGATTTGAAGCAACATCCAGTTCTGCTCTAAAATCTCTAAACCTTCGCGTTCATCATTGGAAAAAATACTGTAAGATGATTAGTGTTCAGTAAACCTATTTTGCCACGAATGAAACTTTTGATCGAGTACATATTGTAAGATGATCAGTGTTTACTTTCTGCGAATGATCAGTGTCAAATGGACTTTTGATCCCGTGTTAAATGAAACAAATCATGTCCTTTTTTCGTGCTACCCTATTTTCATCTTCTGCATTTTATTGCCATTGTGTTGAAACAGAACTTTATTTCTTGACATTCAACTATGTTACTTGTTCAGAACTTTATTGAACCTAGATATCCTTGGAGGTTTTTCATTTTTCAAAAGAGTACGGAATAAGGCTGGGAATATTATGAGAATTGCAGACTTTTATTCAGATTGCATCTAGATTTTAAATGCCTACTATTTCATTTAGCAACTTGGTGCTGCTGCTTATCTATCAGTCTTGTCATCCGTTTAATTGATTTAGTATGAATGTATGTGACATCCATTATTTTCTGTATATCATAGGGGAAGGCCCCGACCGATGATGATGACGATGGCCACCCTGCTGATGAGGGTAGTGAATCTGATGAAGACCATGACATGAGTGATATGCCTCATGTGTCTCATGGAGGTCCTAGAATTAGGGGTTGAGTATTAACCTTTGAACTTAATTTATATTATGAATGTTTGTAAGATAATCTAGGTTATGTTTTGAACTAAAGTTGGATTGTAGAAGTTTGTAGCATGATCTATGTTCATGTTGGATGGTTTAAAATTTTGTGTGGTCGATATGGATTTATGACAATATTTATGTAACTTTAGTATATTTATTTTTGGATTCGTTTAATTGTGTGGATTAGGGCTGAGCATTCGGTCGGTTCGGTCCAGAACCGGACCGAACCGAATAGACCGAGAACCGAATTGTCATTTTTTTCTGGACCGAACCGAACCGAAATTATATTTTGGACCGGAACCGAACCGAACCGAAATAATGCTATTCGGTTCGGTTCTTTCATAAAAGAACCGAATTTTTTCAAATAAAAAATTTATATTTTAAAAAAAGCCAAAACAATATGATTTTTCTAAAAATAAAAATATTAGCTAATGAAATACAAGTATGAAATGTAAATTTAATAGTTCAAACTTCAAATCTCGAACCAAAAATAAGCCACGCAAAATTTTGAATATATACATACATATAAAATTAATATATTATATCTATAAAAATTATATAAATATAAAATAAAAAAAATTCGGTCTATTCGGTTCGGACCGAATTTTTTTTGAACGAACCGAACCGAACCGATATTTATTTCGGTCTATTCGGTCCGGACCGAAAAGATCGAATTTTCAGAAAATTGGAACCGAACCGAACCGAAATTATACTATTCGGTTCGGTTTTTCGGTTCTGGTTCGGTTCTGCTCAGCCCTAGTGTGGATGTTTGTTATAAACTTTTATATTTGATTGTGGTGTTGGATTGTATGTAGATTAACATGGTTTAGGATTTAATTTGGAAGATTGTGGCGTTGGATTGTACATAGATTTGGATGATTTAGGATTTAATTTGGAAGCCGAAAATGGCTGGTACCTGAAAAAGAAGCATAATGCTGCTTCTGGTTAGTCCAAACTTATGACAAATTTTTGGGTAACTTTCCATGGGTGTTCATCTTTTTTATATTAATTTTTATTTTTTCCACGAATAAAATTTTGGTAGTAGGTGGTCCCCATTCTTTAACTTCCAACATATTTTCCGTCGTAAAACATAAATTTATGAGAGTATAATTCGTCGTAAGTTCACTTATTAATTTATTGAAAAAGGTGGGTCCCACGTTGGAACTTATGACGAAAAAGTATACTTGTGACGAAAATTATACTTATGACGAAAATTATACTTGTGACGAAAGCGATACTTATGACGAAAGACATACTTATGACGAGAATGGTATTTATGACGAAAATGCGAACTTAAGACTTGAGCAAAAATGACGAAATTTTTCCGTCGTAATTGGACAAATTGCGACGATTTCAGTGTAAAATTTTCGTCATAATTGACCTGATTTGTTGCAGTGAATAGAAGTGTATTCAATCCAAATCTTAATAGACTTATAATAATTCATAAATTTATAATATTATTATTGACTTTAAAAACAATAATTTAAAAGATTATTAAAGTAGATCCTTACAAAATAGAGAACATGAATCTAGAGTTTACAGATAAGCATAGGTAACCGCCCACCCCCAAACAATACCTCCATGCTCAAGGGTATTTTTGGAATTCAAGAAATAGTCCCTAGTATAAATATAGACTAGCCTAAAAACCCGTGCGAAGCACGGGCCTGCTTATTTACTGAAATAATTTTTCGCACGAAAATGTATATATATCGAAACAATTTTGTAATTAAAATTAATTTTGAATTTATCTTATATTTGTATAAAATTTTTTTAATTTTTTTTAATATTTAATAAGATTTCACAAAATTTGGAAAAAAAATCTATAAAATAAAGATCAAATTATTATTTTCATTTGACAAAATATTAATTTAGTTTTAAATGTCGTGAAATGCATTTTATCAAATTCAACAATTAAATATAATCTAAATGATTATTTTAGTATAGTTGTTCATATATGATATGGATGTATCTAAACTAATGTGTTTTTAACGAAATGACAATATACTTGTAAATAAAATATAAAGTTGGTCAGGTACGTAAGACTACACACCGTGATCACATCTTAAAATCTTTTAGTCTAAAGTCCGTATATAACATTAGTGTATGTAAATTAATATGATAACGTAACTGTGCCAAACCCAAGGCTTTGAGACTTGTTCATAGTGAGTATTATTGATATTAAGAACAAATAGAAACAATGTAAAATTTGAAACACGGTCGAACTATTGTTCTTGTTGCAATTATAATCAGGTTTACCGGAGTTTTCTATGTTGGAGAAAGTATAATTTGTAAATAGGTATTTTGCCTTAGTAGTTGTTGTTTGTTTTTCAGCGATCAATTGATTTGGTTTTTTTTATTTTTTTGCAGTCTAGAATATAAATCGTTAAATGCACACAATGTTGTTGTAATATAATCGAACACATGTGAATGAGATAGAGGATTTTAAAAAGAAGCTGAAGGTTGGTGCATCTTTGCACACTCTCACAAGACAAATACTTTGGGAGATGAGCACCTATTGCAATATGGAGTATTCATATCACGTGTTTATTTTTTTAACTTGGGAACTAATTTCGCACTTCTCTCTTGTGTCCATCACTGTATTAAATTATATGAACACACTTAGTACTTTAATAATATGTTTGGAATGTCGTTTTATAGTTACAAATTTTAATCCAATTTTTTTTATAAATGATCATCGTGTACTAATAATAATGTATTTTAACTTGACTATATATATGTATTTTATGTAATTAATTAAGCGTTAATAATATCGAATTCAAAATTCAAATCTCATTTCGATTAATTTAATATATATACATATATATTGGCGACCGGAACGCCCTTAAATTCATATATATATATATATATATATATATATATATTGAAATCGTAGATCCAACCATATATTTGAAAAAAGATTACATAATTGTTTTTGAGTATATTAACTTATGTACAAATTGGCATGGTTAATGATGCAATTTATAATTTATAGGATATAAAATTTGAGTCTTTGTCTACTTGATAAAAACAAATATTATTTACAATATAAAAGTAATTCTATTATTTTTGGGTCAATTTTAGAACAAGTTGTTTTCGTGCTTATTTATTTATGTTTTTTTTATATGTTATTATTTAAGAGATAATTGAAATAGAGTCCAAAATTTAAATCTCATATATATTAATTTGATTAAATATTTTTCGATCCAAACTCCTTTAAATTCACATTGTGTTTTTTTTTAAATCGTAGATGCAATCATACAAACGAAACAGTAGTTACGTAAAAATTGTTAAATGTATTAATTAAGTTACTTACAAATTAGAAATTAGTGCATAGATGATGCAAATTGTAATTTATATATAAAAAATATGAACCACTATCTATGTATAGTTGCATGGTTACATTTGCAAAAAACAAAATATGTTATAGATGAAAACATTCGTCTACTATTTTTAAAAACATTTAAAAGAAATTAAAACATTCGGCTATATATGTATTATTTCGACCGAAACGTTCTTAAATTCAAATTATGTTTCTTAAAAAAATTGTAAGTTCAATCTATAGATGAAAAGATGACGTAATAATTATCGAGTATATTAATTTATGAAAAAATTTATATGATAGACGACGCAATTTGTAATCTAATACGATATAAAGTTCAAACCGTTATATATTTAATGCAAATAAATAAAATTTATAATATTAAAATAATCTTATTTTCTACGGGTGAAATTTATAATATTTTGTGTAATTTGTTATTTTTGTACGATCTTTTCTTTTAGTACCGTTAGATTTACAAAAAAAATATGAAAAATATTTATGTAAATCATTTGTGTAGATAGATTCCCTATCTTGCGAAGTAAATTACAAAATTGTCGGTATATAACATAGGCGATGCAGTCTTAACATTGTCAGATATAAACGTAGGGCTGAGACTTATTACAAAATCTATTAATATTATTTAAAAGTCATCCATGCGGCGTCTCACTCAATTTTTTTACTTTTAAAATTTTATAAAAAATTTATACTCTAATCTTATATGTTATCTATAATCTTATTATTATGTAGAAATTATACGTTATCTATAATCTTATACTCTTTTAAAATTTTATTTTTTATATCAATCATTTAAAATAAAAGAAAGAGAATCGTAGAGTATGCTCAATCCATTAAAATATTTTTGGTAATTATATACAATGCAATATTTTATAAATAATATAAACCAACATTTTATTTATTTAAAAATAAAAAATTATAAAAAAGAAGATGAGAGAAGAAGAGAAATTAACATTAATAAGATTTTAAAGAAAACTTAAAACAAAATGTACTATGCTACTTATGCATGAGCTTGATTAGAGAAGATTAATGGTTCAATTTACTACACTAACATAATCTTATCTACTATTTGCATAAATATAAAAGAGTTGACGTTTTTGTAATTTTTTAGCATGTAGGGGCAAAATCATAAATTCAAGGTATTAAAATGACATATATCAATAATTTAAATTGATAAAAGAGAATTGTAGATTATGTTCAATTGCTAAAAATATTTATTATAACTATGTATTGTGCAATATTCTAAAAATAATATAAATCAATGTTTATTAACTCAAAAAATAAAAAAAATTGGAAGAAGAGGTGGTTTATCTAATAAGAGTTTGAATATAAACTCAAAACAAAGTGTAGCACAGTTGGTTATGACATGAGTTTTACATGGATATGTTAAGGGTTCGATTCCCATCATTAACATAATTTCACAATTTTTACATTTTTATTAAAGAATGGTATTTTTGTAATTTTAGAAAATATAAGGGTAAAATCGTAACTTCACAGCCATTAAAATGGCAAACTTTGCCCTTTGTTGGATTTTAATATATAGAGAAAGATAGTTGGATACAATACAACATTTCATATAGAGAGTTATACAAAATTATAGTTGTGTTCATCAAACAGTAATAATAATTTATGTATCTACAAGATTTGATCTAGACTATTAGCTCGTTTATACTTTAGATCTATAGAGTTTTATCTTCAATTGTAGTAATCTTGTGGTTAATTCAGGTCAGTTCTTTTGTAAATGGTTTTATTTGATTTTGTCTATGCATCTATATATCTGGCTATGTCTATATTCATTGTGCAATATTTCAGTGCATCTGTGTGTTTTGTAGGTGCCATGAAGCGAACAAAGGACAATTTGGGTGTTAGCTCAGCACCGTTTAAGAAGCGGGGTTATTCTCGCGGAGAATCGTTAGTTTTTATTTTTATATCTTTGTTTGCTGTGACTTTGTGTCTAAAGTTTGAGCTTTAGATAATTTGGTTTCCATTTTAATTGATTTTGATTAGTTTTAGTGTTTTACTTTTATACCTAATGGTGAAGAGGGCAAGCCCAGACTGCTGCTGGCGGAAACAAAGCTGATGGCGGAGGAGTTGCTACTGGTTCAGTGCGGCGGAGAGTCACTATAGATGATGCTTTATCTTTTACAATGAAAGTAAAACAAACGTTTGAAGCTGAGAGGGAGAGATACGAGGCGTATCTTGACGTCCTGAAAGACTACGAGGAACAGCGGTACATAACTTTCCTCAAGTATATATATTAGTGTTATAGTTTTAAACAGATTTTCATACATTCACTTGTTTCTTGCAGTATTGGTATTCCCGTCGTTGTCGCAAGGGTGAAAGAATTGCTCAAAGGGCATGATGGTTTACTTGCTGAGTTCCGTTTCTTCATGCCTGACCGCTATCAGGGCCTTCTGATGTAGGTCTTTTGTGATGTTGGTGTCTTGTACGTGTTGAAACAATTAATAGCTAATCTAGCTCAATTTCCCTTATTATGTACTGTTGGATAATCTTTTCATTTTCGAACTATATGCATTTAGTTTTTCTCCGATTGAATTACTTTGGTTTTTTTAGAACAAAATTACTTTGTTAATCTAGATAAATACACACTATATTATGCTAATATTTATTAGATATTTGTTCATCAAATGATAAATTATTGTTTGTTGTTAGTTATTCAAAATCATGGTTGTAAAACTCATAAAGTGGGATTAATTCTGTTGAGAAATTGATTAAAGATTAATTAGATATAAACCACTATTTGCAATAAAATATATCATTCTAAAATAATCTATAAAAGTCAATAGAGTTTCAAAGTTTGTTCTATATATTTTAATATTGTAACACTATTTATTATCCATAATCCTGTTTACAATAATAAAATATTTCATTCAAAAATAATTTATAATACAATCAATGGGCTTAAAATTAAAAGAAAAAATAATTGAAGGTAGGCAAGACAATGCTAAATATATTATTTACATTATAATTTTGTTATCATAAAAGGGCTTGCACAACACCCATCTTTTTTTTTTTGATTTACAATTGCCCTGAATTGTTAACTAAAGTTAGAACTAGTAAATGAAGATTTTACCTAATCACTTAACCTCGTTAACTCTTTAATGTGGTAATATTTAGAAATAAAAATTGAGTGAATAGTGTGAATTCTTTTGAATTAAAGAAACAAAGAACATATCATCCCCTAATTATACACAAAAAGACCGTATCATTTCCGTAATTACACCCAAAAAGTGACACTGAGTTATCATGCTTTCACATTTGGAGCTTTAAATACTAGACAAGTATAAAAACACTTTATTTATATTATATATGCATGTATAAATATAAATATATTAAATTAATTATGGAAACAATATTTTGAAAGACAATATGTGCATGATATATCATGCAACATTGGATTGTTGGTTGAGAAGATGGTGGACATTATGAAATAAATGTAAAATTTTGAGGGTGACGGTGGTGGGGATAGGAGTGAAAAATAAATGTCATAGTCCTCATATTGAACAAAGGATAAAAAATGTAGGTATAGTCCCGAATGTAAACATAGAGATTGCAACATGAAATGTAACGGAAGTTCAATTAAATTATATAATTCCAAGATCTATATGTTTACTCGTATAATTCCAAAAGGCTGCAGGTGAGCAAAGTAATGTAAGTACAAAATCAAGTAACGTAAGAGAAATAAGACTTGGTTTTTCCAATGCAAAGAAGCTGTCCTTTGGATCTTCTTACTCAAACGAAAGAAATGTAAAAGAAAATGAATTAAATTAGGTAATTGTGAAAGCATATCTACACAATCCTCAGAAGACTATGAAATAATGGCTTGTAAATTTAGCTTTGCTCTCTTAAACTTTTAAACTATATTGTATGCTAAGGTCCTAAGTTCTATCATAATATTTTTAATAATGTAGGTAAACTAACTAACTTGTCAAGTGGAGATCGATGTAACCTTTTTCTCAAAAGATGGTAACTAACTTGTCAAGTGTATATTTTATCTAAGGTGTGAAAATGTTCTATCCAGCAAAAATTCAATTAATCATAATGGTAAATTCAAATACATACAAATGAGAGAACTCTGGAATCATGAGGATGGATGAAAAGCACATACGTAATGTAGTACCTCATCTTTTATTGTTCTAGTTTTTTTGGTACAAATGGATACATAATTTAAATATAACTTATAATATATGTACAAATATTACTTATTTTTTAATGAAAATTTAGGCATATTACCCAATATTAATTAAAATTTACACAATTCAATTTAAAGAAATAACTAGTTCATCTTAATAATATTAAATTATTAAAGGGTCATTTGTTAAATCTGAACAGTATTTTCTGAATCATTATAATTATGAACGAGCCATTAATCTCAATGAACAAATAATGTTGTTTGTTTAGCTAAATATCTGAATTGATGAAATTAACAAATGTTAAAATTAGTATTGTGAAATTGTTTTAATATTCTTTTTATCAAATTTGTTTAAAATTTGGATAAAAATTTCCCGTGATTTATTTTAATATTAATGCACACGATTTGAATAGTTTATTTGTTTATCCAAGAAAAAGAGTAGGAATTTTCACCATTCTCAATTCTATTTTACATTTTTTGATTAGTAAATTACAAATATGGTATTCATGTTATTTTTAGAAAATGAGTTATTTTAGTTAAAAAATATAAAAATATGTACTACTTTTAATTGATAAAGATAATTCATTATAAATAGACCTTCGACCAAATATCGACTAGAACAAAACTTTTGATATTTCAACTATAATATAATAATATAGATGTATGTAAGTTATTATAACATATAAAAATTTATAAGTGATGAATTATAAAAATAGTATATGATACTCCTCCATCCCATCCAATAATTATCATTTGGGTTAGACACGAAATTTAAGGAAAATATTATTTTATATTATAAAATTTTACTATTTTAGGAAAGTTTTGGAATTCAAAGAATTGGATGGGACATCGGGGACAAAGGGAGTAGATGATAGTGCAATATGAGTGAAATAAAAATAATAAAAAGTAAAGCGACATCAAAATCAAATAGCATGTGGATGGTTCATGTGACTTTTTTAGAGTCAGTCGTCCAGATAAAAATGAAAAATGAGCCCCAAGTCCCATATTCTTAATCATAATAATTTGAAAAATGAACAAATAGCTAATCATCCACTGGGCTTGGTTTGGTGGATGAAGCCCACAGAAATGAAGCAAGCATTAAATTTGACGAAGCCCACTAAAACAAAACATGCATTAAAAAAGCCCAAGGGCATTTTTGAATTTTTGGGGCTAATATAAATACAGTAAGGCATGTCTGATAAATATAACATTTTCATTGTGTAGAGTTACAACTAGTTATGTTCCTTAAACAAAAGTATTATGAAACAAATCTGTGTCTCTACAAGACAACTTGTCTTTACTTAGGATCTATTGTGTTTCATCTTCAATTGTAATAATATTGAGGTACTTGAAGCTCACTCATTTGTTAATTGTTTTGTTAAAGGACGAGTTTGAGGCAGTGCTTATATCCTTGAATAAAATAAGGATGAGCTTGGAATAGTGCTTACATCCTTGAAAACAAGAATAAGCAAAAGGGAGAATTCACATCCTTGAATAAGGACACAGAATAAGTTTGAGATAGTAATTACGTCCTTAAATGAAAATAAGGATGACCTCAAGGTAATGGATCCTTGTTAGAAGACACCAAATCAAGTTGAGACATCGAATTCAAGGTCCTTGAATGAAATCAAGTCTTGATGGCCAACGCGGATGTGAAAACTAATTAAAAATGTGACTTGAACTTTAGATCTATGATCAAGAGTCGAGGATCAAGAACCAAGTTGAAATCAGTCGTCTCGGACCAAGAAACCATGAAACGAGTTGAGGTCGTGAAGGATAAATCAAGCCTTGAATGAACCTTGATTTCAAACAAGAAGATGAATGAAATTATGACCTGGGGCAACATGAAGGTACCAGTTAAAGAGTTAAGACTAATTAAGATTGGTTTGCATAACAAAGTTAAGTTTAGTCCTAATTAAGGATTAAGTACAATAATCTGATTAACTTAATTTTGTTAGAAGAGTTAGAAACTTGGTTTGGTAATCAAGAGTTTAAAACCTTTGGTTTGAAGATAACCTATTGCTTTCAAGGCACCCATGTTGTTTTTAAACAAGGAGTTTGTACTCGGGGGGCAACCAACGGCTTTGGATGACCATCCCCAGATGACTAGAACCTCCGTGAGGGCTTTGGATGACCAGCCCCGAATGACTAGAGCCTCTGTAAGGGCTTTGGATGACCAGTCCCGGATGACTAGAGCCTCCGTGAGGGCTTTGGATGACCAGCCCCGAATGACTAGAACCTCCGTGAAGGCTTTGGATGACTAGCCCCGGATGACTAGAACCTCCGTGAGGGCTTTGGATGACTAGCCCCGAATGACTAGAGCCTCAGTGAGGGCTTTGGATGACTAGCCCCGGATGGCTAGAGCCTCATTGAGGGATTTGGTTGACTAGCCCCGGATTACTAGAGATGTTATCGCGAATGAAACCACTCTTTTATCAAAATAAGCCAAAATGACCAACATGTTTGCAAACACCACTACACCATAGATGACATATAGCAACGTCTAAAATATGTTGCTATAAGGCCTAAATTCATTGCAATAGGGTATATGACAACGATTATGCGAAAATCAGGCATATCGTTTGCTCTGGTTGCCATAGGGTTCTTATGGCAACGAATTTGGTACCATATTGCAACGCCATATTAGCATCGCAAATACTGTATATGGCAACGATTTAACAGCTATATAACAACATGTTTAACACCATTGCAATATCTTGAGCAACTTATGGCAACAACTTTTTGCAACGATTTTTTGTGCTAATTGTTGCAATACATGGACTCAGGTAGCCCTAAGGCAACATATATACGCCCAATTGCAACGTATTTAGAATCAAATGCAATGAATTTTATTAATGTATATGACATATAATGGCAACATTTAAACTTCTATTGCAACGCTGAATAAGAAAACGGGCATGACCTTTAGATTTCATAAACATCCACCAATTTCAATTGGAATATCATAAAATCAATCCAACCAAGCAGCACCAATCATGTCCCAACATCAATACACAAATCTTTGATACCAAGTTTTGGATAATGGCCAAGTTCAAGCAAAATTACAAATTTCAAGTGGCCCAAAATAACTACGCACACAATCTAGCTTAATAATACATAGAGCAAATTCTTAGTACTTTAACATTATATCAACACAAGTCATGGCGCAGCTTCCTCTTCCTCTTCCTCTGCATCTTTCTCATCTCCATCCTCGATAGAAGTAGCACACAATTCTTTTACGTTGATATTCAGCGAGGTATTCTTCACAACCAATTTTTCCAAAATCTTTTCAAGTTTCTTATTCATTTTCTCCTCCATTTCAGAAGTTATTTCATTTCTTAACTGTTCCAGTTGTGCAGATTTTTTGTTGTCAATTTTTGACAAATCTTTCTTTGTCTTCCTTCTTCTGCCACTCCTACCAACCAGCCACTCCTGGAACTTTAGTGGTTCTCTACATAAACATCAAATATAGCGTAATGTGGCTCAATATTCATGAAAAAATAGAATAAATAATTACAAGTCACAATATGGCTCAATATTCCTTGAAATGATCAAATATGTACCTTGGGGGCTTCGTCTTCTTCACTAGTTGGAAGGCTATCATGGCCTGAAACATATTCCCTATTTCAAGTCAACCATTCCTCTTCAAGCGTTTTTTTTTCTTATTTTTTGGTTTTGGACGAAACAAATTGTCGGCCTTTTTCTTGAGTCCTGATTGGTCCAAGTACATTTGATTTTCAACAGCTCTCTTTCTTCTTCTTTCTTCATAGTCCACAATTTGAACCTGAAAATAGCAAATACGAACAAATTCAGAAAGAAAAAAATGCGGCTAAAAATTGACCACATATGCACACAATTTAATATTTAATTAAGGTACCTTTGAATTTGCATTTTTAGACTTAGCAATTTCAGTCTTTGCATTTGCATTCTGAACCTAAAAAGAGCAAAAAATCACAAATTCAGAAAGAATGCGGCTAAAAAGTGACCACATATGCACACAGTTTTATATTTAATTAAGGTACCTTTGAACTTGCATTTTTTGACTTAGAAATTTCAGTCTCTGCATTTGCATTCTGAACCTAAAAAGAGCGAAAAATCACAAATTCAGAAAGAAAAAAATGCAGCTAATAGTGGCCACATATGCACACAGTTTTATATTTAATTAAGGTACCTTTGAACTTTCATTTTTTGACTTAGCAATTTCAGTCTCTGCATTTGCATTCTGAACCTAAAAATAGCGAAAAATCATAAATTCAAAAAGAAAAAAATGCGGCTAATTAGTCACCACATATGCACCCAATTTTAAATTTAAGGTACCTTTGGACTTGCATTTTTAGACTTAGCAATTTTAGTTTCTGTATTTGCAGTCTGAACCTAAAAAGAGCAAAAAATAACACATTTAGGAAAAAAAATGTAGCAAATAAGTGACCACATATGCACACAATTTTAAATTTAAGGTACCTTTGGACTTGCATTTTTGGACTTAGCAATTTCAATCTCTGCATTTGCAGTCTTTTTTGTAGCGTGTTTGTTGTGTTCTTCAACTTCGCCTCGCTGTCCAGAATTCTCAATAACCAGAGGTGCCGGTTTCTTCTTTTGTCTTTGCTCTTGCTGAAGTCCTTGTACCGTCACAAACTTGCACTTCAATTGCAAATCTTTACCTCAAAAGTAAAATGATAAGAATAGATAACGTCGATACTAATATACATGAATAATAAAAAAAATATTACATGTAAGATTTACCTTCAAAAAAACTTGTCCTTGGTCTTATTATAACATGAGGCTGCAATTGCTTCACCTGTTCTATTGCTTTGTCAACAACAGTGTCAATATAAATATCTAAATTGGCCCCATCTGTTAAGCCGTCTACCGTTCAATACAAGATGATCATATATATCTTCTTTTGAGTACCAAAAACGATGATTGCATTCTTTACAAGGACATTTTAGTTCATTTCCTACACCAAAATTATCGAATCCAGTTTTTACAAAATTTGTCACCCCATTCCGATAGGCCTCACTGTACTTTGGAAGTGAAACCCAAGTCATCTTTGCAAACTCACAAACCTCTACACAAAGAAGGAAAGACAGAATATACATCTAAGATATAAAATTTGTATAAATGCGTACGAACATAACACCAACAATCAGAGCTTATAAACACAGAGCTTCTAAACACAGTAAAACACCAAAACAGAGCATAAAACCAAAACATGAAATATATAAACACCTAATTGAACATAAAACGTATAAACACAAACCCATAAAACATAAACATAAAACCTAATTGAACATATAAAATACCTAATTGAACACATAAAACACAAACCCAAACTCAATTAAAACATGAATACATACATACATACATACATACAAAAACATATAACCTAACTAAAAAACTCAATTTAGAAACACCCAAACTCGATTAATGCCTAATTAAACATCCAAACTTAATTAACATCCAAAATTAACAAGCTAAAATTTCAAATTAAAGCCTTAATTAACAGACACAAACAAAAACAAACTCAATTTAAAAAATTCCCAAATTAAACCTAAAACACATGCATAATCGATTTGGGGAAGATAAGCTTATTAAACCTAAAACACATGCATACCTTATTAAAGCTTGAGTGTATAGCTTAATTCTTCTTTGAACTTGAATCTTCAATTTGTGTTCATAATCTTCAGTTTTGTCGAACTGTGTCTTGTCCAAGTGTGTTGTCGAATTGTGTTGTCTAAGTGTGTTTTGTGTTAATTTTCTTTTCCTTTTTTAGTTATCCCACTTGTTTTTCTAAGCCCGGGTAAAAAAATTAGGAAAGCCCGCTTTTTTTTTTGGAGCCCGCCAACAATTTGGCCCCAAAATTTTGGCTTAATGGCAACGCTTTTTAAAATCGTTGCAACAGATTATAAATTTTGTATTATGTTATTACTTTTTCAATTCAATTGTAACATTTTCCAAAACCGTTAAAATATATTCGATCTTACAAAAAATTGTCAAGAAATAACAACGTTTTTTGACTTAATTTTTCATTTTTGGTTGCTATAGGTAATCTATGGTGTAGTGCACCAACCAAATACCATGTTTAAATCTTGGTTTCAAGCTTGGATGGTTGGAATCACGGACGATGGTTGAAATCACGCATGATGGTTGAAATCACGCATGATGGTTGAAATCAAGCCAAACAACCGAAAAATCTAATGGTTGGAAACAAGAACCTTGTTTCATAACAAACAACCAAGAGTTCAAAGCAACCAACATTCCACCTAGCTGAAATGTTTTAAAAATAAAAAATAAAAAATTCGGCTGACCAGCCCCAGTCGACCAGACGCCTGTAATCCTTCAGCCGACCAGGGCTAGCCGACCAGGCCACTAGAAGGCTATTGGCTGACTAGGGCCGACCGGCTTGGCTCCCCGGGAGGCCTCCGGCTAGCTCATACAGTTTGACTCGGCCCGAAAAATTTTCCGCCGTTCTTCACCGTTTAACAGCGTCGTTTAGCACCGTTTAACGTCGTTTAGTGCCGTTTAGCACCGTTTAACACCGTTTAGGGCCGTTTAGCACCGTTTTAATGCTGTTTAGCATTGTTTAACACCGTTTAGTGTCGTTTAGCGCCGTTTTAACACCGTTTAATGCCGTTTAGCGTCGTTTAACACCGTTTAGCATCATTTAACGCCATTTTATGGCCGTTTAGCACCGTTTAACGCCGTTTAGCATCGTTTAATGCTGTTTAGCACCTTTGAACGTCGTTTATCGCCGTTTAGCACCGTTTAGCGCTATTTAGGGCTCATCGCCCTCCAATGATAACCCATTTAGGGCAACACCCAGTGATCGTTCGTCGGAGTTAGCCAAATTAAGGCAACACTCAAACCTTCACTAACAAAAAACTTGGCTACACTTGATAGCTTAGTTATCAGGTGCCCCCAGCCAATAAAAATGAAGCCTCGAATAAGGCTAATTGTAGTCAATGTGTCGGTTGCTCCACACTTCACGCTAAAAAACGATACTCGTGAAACACTAGTGTACCCTAGGCCGCAAAAGGCCATACCCGAGGAGGGCCTTCGAGAAAACCTGATCAATTTTCCTCAAAGTTAGGGGGGCAAATGATGTGGGCTAAAATAAAGCCCTAAGGACACCTTTAATGCTGCATTAATTAGACTTAGAATGGTCCAAATACGAGGCCCATTAATGAGGCCTGAAACCCTAACTATGATATTAAATTCGTGGTAAGTAATTCGGCCAAGGTCCATCCCTTGTCTTAAACCACTAAGGCGTGGGTTTGGTTCATAAACAACCTAGTGGTTGGAAACCACTAGGAAGCGTCCAAGACAACGTCCAACATGGAAACCAACTTCAACATGGAAACTAATTCTGATAAGAGTTATCCACTGTCAAGGAGGTTACTTGGCCACCAAGTAACCTAAGCCTAGCACGATTCTAAGGCTCCAGACGCCTATATAAAGGGCGTAACCCCTCAACATTATAACTACGTTTTCTTGGCTTGATTCTCTGTATTAATTGAGATACGCAGGCATCTTGTGAGGACCTATTCAGTCACGAAACACGAGAGCAGCCATTGAGACACGTTTGTCCACAACCTAGCATTAAATACTCACGGTCAATATCTAAACCTACTTTTCGTTCCACAACACGATTAGTTTCAATTTGTGATTTCTGCAATCATGCTCATATTATATAACTATATTATACTTCTTTCGTCGCATAATAAACGTTCTAATTTTTTCAGAGTTCGTTTCACGTATTTTCACGCATATAAAAAATGTAGTTGTACATATTATTTTTTCGATTTTTTTGTTTTGTATAAAAGTTTGAACATCGTATTTTTATACAAAACAAAAAAAATGAGAAAATAATATCTACAAACATGTTTTTACATGCGTGAAAATGCATACAAACTTGAAAAAAATTAGGACATTTATTATGGGACGAAAGGAGTATGTTGTATATTCTAATACAACTATTAGAGTTTCACGGTTTTAATTTCTTTGATTTTGAGAGTTTTATTTTCAACAAAGCTGATTATCAATCAAGGTTTAACCAATCATACTTACAATTTCAATTAACTAGTTTATGATTTATTTTTAAAATTAACTTGAATAAAGAATGATATAATCATATTTTAGTTTTAGCAAGGAAAAAAAATGAGGGTCCATTTTTTTAATTTTCGCCGGGGGCCTGGTTTTATATAGGTCTTAGTGTGTACAAACTTCTTACCATACAAATACTAAAATCCCTTTCAAAAAACCTAACTGAAAAATTCATCAAAAATAATTTAAAATAACATATATACATAATATATTTTTTTATATACAAATATATAATAATAATAATAATAATAATAATAATAATGCAAATCATTAACACAAATAAATTTTTGATAATTTTTGTTTCAAAAAATTTTGTGAATTAATTTATATATTTTACATATATGTAAAGTGTATAAGATAAAATAATTATTGTAGAATAATTCTATATAACTTTTTAACTATTTTTGTATATATTACTGCACATTATGCAAAATTGTATAGTTATAATTTTTTAGAGTATCATTGTATATATAAAGGAAAAATAAAAAGCATCAGGTGTCTTTTTCATTTATCAAGCCAGAAGACAATAATGTGAGCAGCTATATATATGACCCTTTGTGATTTTTAAGTAGTAAAAAAGAAGGTGATGAAAATAGATTTGGGCTAGGTGCTTATTATTTGTGGTCAAATCTTAACTTTGATTTTGATGGAATTGCAATTGAGATAAAGAAAAATTAATATTAAATTATGTATGACATATATTTGTGAAATTAAATGAGGGTGGGTGCATCCATTCACATCAAAAAGATAAGAACGAGCCGTATAATCACAAAGAATAGTGACATTAGTAACAGGAAATATATCAAGTTGTAAAGTTTTGAAAATAATGTATAAATAGTAAATATAGGGATAAAGATTATGAATATAATGTAATGTAAAA
This sequence comes from Heracleum sosnowskyi, assembly GCA_030848705.1. Lineage (NCBI taxonomy): Eukaryota > Viridiplantae > Streptophyta > Magnoliopsida > Apiales > Apiaceae > Heracleum > Heracleum sosnowskyi. Next base: position 83,445,160 of record CM061241.1, on the reverse strand, counting down.
TGAATGGAGTTGAATCAACCAGAAATATACCTACACTGATGTAATCACAATCAAACTCATATTTATACGTGTCAGTATAAAATTATGGAGAATAAAATTTGTGTCCTGTTCAAGTATTGAATTATTTTATTCTTATAGTATTTAAATTTGAATTTGATATTATATTATTTGAATATAAACAGATATTGAGATTAGAATTCAAACCAAATACGAGGTCATACTTATTTTATTTTTTTAAATAAGATAGTTTGTGATATATCGAATACGAATCAAATATATAATTAATTGTTGCATTATAGGGGTGAGTAAATAATATTTTGTGAAAATGTAAATTTATAAAAGATGTTAAGAAATTATAAAATGGCTATTTACTTAAAAATGTAATAAGTTAAAATTATAATTTACGATCATTTTAAAAAAAATAATGAGACAGCGGGTATATAAGTGTTTATATCCCCGATCATATTTTTATCCGGGTTTGATTTTCCGAATCATTTATAACACGAATATTAAATATGTATGGTATTTTTGAACCATATATAAGTCTAAATACGGAATAATCCACATTGATTTACAACCCTAACAAAAACATACATAATCATTTCTATAAGTTAATTTATTTTATATAATATATATTATGGCATGTGATGTAGTTAATTTATATTTATGTATGAGTGACTTCTAAAAAGCTTTAATCTAATATGTAAGTAGAAAATATGTAAATTCTAAAAATCCACATCCTCTCGGTAAAACAAAAATACAAAAAATGTGAAACAATTTTATAATGTAACATTGTAATTACACATTCTTATCTTTGTTACAAGAGTAAATCCATATCTGCATTAATTTTAACATGGTTGTAATGGACCAAAACCATTATGTCGGTAAATGAAGGAGTTCTGAGGGTAAATTTGGAAAAGGAGAATGGGCGCAAACTTGTTAGGATTAAATTTGTAAAAAAATATGAATATGAAAATGATCAATGGAGATTTTTTTGTAAAGGTTGGGTGTTTGATTTTCGATTTAGGTGATTGCCAATAGAATGAGCGAAAGAATAAAAAATATAAGCAAAAATATGGATATTGAAATTAATGGAGCATTTTTTCTAAAGATTGGGTGCACTACAAGAAAACAGGGCGACGGAATTTTTGCATTGAATTCGTCGTAAATGCCATCATTTACGACGAATTTGTTTCGTCGCTTTTGCTCGAGTAGAAAGTTCAGATTTCGTCACAAAGTCACATTTCGTCGTAAGTTTGAGCGCGGGCCCACAATCTGTAATAAAAAATTAATGTAATTTACGACGGAAAGTTTCGTCGTTTGATTTGTTCTTGCGACAGAAAGTACGTCGCAAATTAGAATGTGGGACACGCCACCAAGAAAACCTCATCCGACTTGTGACGGTATTATACGTCGTATGTTTATTATTTACGACGAAATTTTGCGTTGTAAGATAGTCACCGGGACCCACCTCCTTGCAAAAACCAAATTTAAAAAATGTATTTAAAAAATGAATTCATGCTACATTACGACGGAATATAAATGATGAACATTCGTCGTAAGTTTATTATTTCCGGAAAAAAAAAGGATTTGCTGATTTTTGAATTCCCAGCCTTTTTCGGCTTCCAAAATAAAATCCTAAACCTGCCTTGCCCAATCATGTGTAGCGCAAGCCAACACTCTAATCTCAATATGCAAGCAACCACATTACTAAACATAATAAAATATAGAAAATTACATAATCAAAATACTCCATAATTTACATAAATTAAGTCACAAATTCATAGTTCACACCAAATGTTAAACCATCTTACAGAAACTTAGATCGTCATACAAACATTCAAAAGTAACTGCCACTAATATCAGCCCCTAATAACAGGACCTCCTTGAGAGACAACATCATAAGACGGAGCACTCATATCACGATCATCATCGGAGTCGGTACTCTCACCATTGCCCAAACCATCATCAGAACCATCATTTTCAGCTGCTGGAGCCTTCCCCTACAATATAAACATAGAAAATTAGCTATAAATATCGGAAATACAAATCTAAACAATATGTATATGAACATGCGTTAATGAGCTATAAACATATCCTAGTTAACGCCTTCAACTGTTAAACCGTTAATTAATTGTCATACGAGCATCTTTAAACCCTTAATAGTCTGCAGTCTTTGACGGTGAAGGCCAACATTTTTAATTCATAACGAAAGCTGTAACATTGAATTTTTTTTAAGTTATATATAATACCTTGACACCACCACGAGCCTAAAACTTGAAAATTAACTCTGAAATTCACAGGACTATTCTGACAGCCTCAACAGATTTTGGTCAACAGAAGATTTGAATACTAAAACTTTTAAACATTGAGGTAAATCAAGTAGCTACATTTAAGGAGTAAATTGCATTTTAATGGCATATAATATAATATTTTAGCAGTTTGATGGCTGAATTTTAAAATTGACAGATTGATGGCCTCAACTTTTTATTTCATACCAATTTAAGGACTTCCGTCGAATTTTAAAAAACGGTATTATTTTGCAAGGTGTAATCTCTTTAAAACTTTAAACACAAGTTCTTGGATAACTAGGTTTTACCTTAGCTGCTCCTGGTCCATCTGTCTTGTATATATTGTTTAGCACATCGACCGCAACTTGGATAATGGCATGTCGCGTCTCTCTAGTAATAGGATGGTCTGCAGGTAGCGAGGAGTCTCCTTCCACTACATCTCGTGCTAAGACACGGATTTGCTCGGGTGTCAACATGTACTCCTCCGGATTGGCTCGGACCAGAGTTAGGGTCTCATCCACGACTCGCATGAACATGTCATCCTGTAAGCGAGCCAATGCAGATCTGCCGGAGCTTCCTTCTCCTTTTCGCGGCCGCGGGGGACGTCCATCAGACTCTGTGACAATATATATAACATAGATTTAATTCTTATTACTATGAACAAAAGACAAAAGACATGGGAGAATTAGGGCATGTGAAACATTTCAAGTAATATAACAGATCGAATTATACCATAAATATCAGAGACACGAAGCTGCGGATGTCCAATAATCATGTTCTTTCGAACACCTCCTACCGCTTCTATCCAACACTGGATATGGGTTTTCGTGGCATCAAGGCCTTTCTTTAGACAAATGCTAATGTACCGCTCCTGAAACACAATTAACATTATATAGATAAATGATATAGAAATGTAATTTGTAAATATATCAGAATAAGGAATTCTGGTAAAGGTTGAATGTATGAATGTATTTGCAAATTATGACTAGACTAAATGACTAGACTAAATGAATATAAAGTTAGTTGTTAGGTCGAAAGATAATCTTCAAACACTTACAGAAATTGTAAAGGGTGGGATATCCATGGCTATATTGCAAATTGTAAAGTCATCGAAAAATTGAAAACTATTGAGAAATGCTAAAAATCGGAAAAATAATACACACTGCATGTAATATAATTCAGATGCATTTTTGAAATTACTTTCTTAATAATGTATAGCTACACTAAGGGGTCATTTGACAAATCTGAATAAAACTTATCTGAATGATTAAAACTCTGAATAACTAAGATTTCTGAATAATCTGAATGTTGAATAAATACAAAATTATTCCAAATCATTTTAATACAAAATTAAAGTTCAAAAACAGATAAATTAAAACAATAAAATTGACAAGCAGATAAATGAAATAAGCAAATAAATATCAAAAATTTGCACCTGCCAATGATAACAAGGTAAAGGCAAAGCGTACAAGTAAATGCTTTTCTTAATCGTTAGGCTATCATTTTGAATCTGAGTGATTAAGAAGTTTTTAATCATTAAAAAGCCACAAAAAACCAGCCAAACAGTTTTAATGTCTTAAGCGAAAAGATTCTGTCCATTAAGTCATATTAAGGAGAAAACAAATGACCCCTAAGACCTATAAGTGTTTTTATTAAAATAAATTTATAATTCTTTCTTAAAATATGCATGTCTTAAAACAGACCAGCCAGCTGATGAGTTCTGCAAGCCTCGTACAATTTAGGGCATGGCCATGTTATTACAATTTAATTAGTGCATTTCAATATTTTGTGACCTCCAAGTAGAAGGGATGAAAACAAAGTTAGTGATTCATTTCTTCTTCCTAAATTTATATTAGACCGCAAAAAAGAAGTTCCTGGATAACTAGGTTGCATATTTAAATATAGCTAAAATTATATACTCTTGCATATTTAAATTTCTGCCCTAAATTATTAAAAAAAAAAGGTAAAGGGCAAACAAATCATAGTCGGGAAGCCGCTTAAACAAGAGAAGAATCTCATGCAAAAGTCAAGACTCAAGTAAGACCGGTGATTAAATAATAATAATACCTCGAGTAAAGTATAGGTATAATCTGAACACTTACAATGATCTTTTGGGCGTCCTCGGTAATCCACTCACCCTTCCTCTCCTCGTCTTTCAACGTGTGACACTCCTTATAGACAGCAAGTTCATCCAATTTGCCATGGTGCGCCTCCATATAATCCTGTTCAAGAATTGCATAAACATACTCAAATCAAATTTTCAATATACAATAAAAGTAGACAATATGAAGTTCAATTTCATGCTACAATATCATTTAGATCCAAAAAGTAGGATGCATTGCAATCTCTAAATTTAGCCAGATACACCACATTTTCAAAATTAACAAAATGATATATACATAGAAATTTATCAAAGAGCCAGTCAAGTATTGTGTTAAAATAGCATACCCGACGACGACGATCAAATGAACGCGCACCAGATGTATGAGGCACTTTCACAGCTTGTCGGGCCTTCTTTCCAGCGGCAGACTTCTTCTTAAATTCCTCGCTTACGTAATACTGAGCTAATTTGGACCAAACACCGGGTTTCATAAATAGGGGCCTGTGATCTGCATAAGTAGTCCCGCTAGCTCCTGCAATCTTCATATCAGCCCTTTCCCTGTCATCGGCAAGTGTACGACGCAAGTTATCACGCATGTGCGCAAGTATGGAAGCCCTTGCCTCCGCTTCAGTGGCAAATCTCTGATCAAATGTGTAGTAGCGCTGGAAAAAAGAACAAGTGGAAGACATAAGACAAATTAAAAAGACCATAAAACAAACATCATCTAATATATTTATATATATCAAAGATGTACGGCATACCAAGAACTCATTTATACACTTATTCCAGAATAGAGGGGATTTTCTATCAATTTCCAAGGCACCAACACAACCATCTGGCCAAAACATGCGCATAATCGCCAGTAAAGTTCGCAACGCCATTGGACAATCTATCCTGAAATGTTGTCAGAGATATTAATGAGATGCCAAGTGTAAACCAAGTCATAAATCTTAACTGATATGTGTCTTTTTTACTGGGTTTTTTTTCAGCCAAGCAAATGAAATGATAATTTAATGTGGAATGAAAAACGATACTATAAAAGTCATGAATATAAGGGGTTACGACTTACGAGTTCAGTATACAATATCAATGTAATGATTCAGTAATTTCATCGGTACGAAATAAAAGTTTCTAAAATAACCTATAGGAATTTCATGAAAAACATAGATTCAAGAGAATTTAAACTTTGAAAAAACAAGGGCTTCATAAATAGTAAATAAGGAATTAGAGATTTAAAAACCAGAGTATAGAAGTAAGCTTTGTCCAAAATTGTATTAGGGAAAGAATACATTTGTTCTTAACATAAACACGAGAAACTAACATGGTGATAGAATAATATATATTGAGAAAAAAAAACATTATAATTGGAATAAGCAGGTAACAGTAATTATGGTTAAAAAACTATTAGAACGGGCAGAATTAGTTCATGTAGATATGCAATCCTAAAGTGACCAAATTACAGGTAAATTTTGAAAAAAGAAGTAATTGATTACTAGAAATGCCCAAATTCAAAACAGAATTACCCCAAAAGACAACATAATAGTGACACTAATAGAAGCTCAGATTGACCAACATTAACACGCGACAGAAAAATAAGGGAGAGCAATGCATAATATTGATATATGTTAATAATATTTCCCAACAAACTACAACCTATATGGCAATAATATTTCAGGTAACCTATATGTTAATAATATTTCAGGTAACCTATATGTTAATAATATTTCATTTAAAATTAGAAATACGCCTAGATTGATATTACATTACAATTTTTCTACACCAACACATCACATTATATATTTGTAAGATTTCCTAGCCTTTAAATCGGTTAAAAAGTTTTAATCCTGAAAAAAGTTAGTTTGAAATAGAGTTAGTGAGCTGAAAATCCATTTAATTCATTTAAAATTAGAAATACGCCTAGATTGATATTACATTACAATTTTTCTACACCAACACATCACATTATATATTTTTAAGATTTCCTAGCCTTTAAATCGGTTAAAAAGTTTTAATCATGAAAAAAGTTAGTTTGAAATAGAGTTATTGAGCCGAAAATCCATTTAATTCATTTAAAATTGGAAATTGGCCTAGAATGATTAAATACATTTCTTACTCATCTTCTACTTCAATGCTATCATAACCATCATCATCTTCTTCACTTTCCCTTGCATTGTCTTCATCTTCTTCACTTTCCACTTCATTTTGTTGCATTTGTTCTTCTTCTGGATCTTCTTCCATTTCGTATTGCGAAAAGTCAACGAATAATGACCTCGAGGGAAAATCTAGTGCAATGGTATTTGAGACTTCTTCTTGAAGAGGTTCCACATCAACATCTTTTGTTCTTCCACTCAACAATTGAGGTCTACATGTGATGATTGTGTGAATATTACTGTCGGGATTCTTCGCACTTGGAGCATAGTACATTTGAGTGGCTTGACTTGCTAGAATGTAAACATCATCCCCTTTTAGTTTTGAATTAAGATCAATTAGGAGCACTCCGTTCTTGTCTTTCTTTACTCCCCTAACATGATCATACCAATGACATTTAAATAAAATCACTTGATTTCCACCACCGTATGTTATTTTGAGAATCTCTTGCAAAGTCCCATAGTAATTGCTTCCACTATCACCATAACAACTGCCTTTCACAAGTACCCCAGAGCTTGATCTTCCTAGGTTGAATGAGTATCCATTGACTTTGCATCTTTTAAAAGAAAGCACATAGGAAGTTGGGCCTTGCAACAAATATTGAAATCGTTCATAGTGATGTTGTACCTGAAATGGAATAGTTTCGTCAAACACGTTTATATGAACAAATTTAAAAATTACTCAAGTTGTTGTCTATAATAAAATACCTTGTTTTGCAACCATGTAGCTAAATGAGCCTTTAACATTGTATCCATCTCAGTATCACTCAATATATGTGAACTCTGATTGCAGAGCTCTTCTTCGAACATACTGAAAAAGTAATCATTTCATGTTAGTGCAAAATATTTAAACGTGTTAAAAATGAAAGAAAATATTTGAATGCTTACGTGATATAAGGTGCCAGTTCATGCATGTTAGTGAGAATGTAATGTGCTGCAACCTTTAGGGAATTTTCATCTAAATTGTAACCGACACATGATCCCAAAAGCTCTACTGGATATGTGAATGCCTCTAGTTTATTAGGATCCCTTGAATGATCATCCACCACATTACGACCTAGCAGGTTGTGTGCTGTCTCAACTCCAGACTCGAAGTACATGGAACAGAAATGTGTCAACTCTTCATGTACATACTTTTCTGCAATGGAACCTTCAACTCGTGCTTTGTTCCCCACTTTCTGTTTCATTTTGCGTTGTAGCCTTTCAATATTATACATCCACCTTGTTGGGACAGGGCCAGCGACATTGGGAACGAGTTGAATGAGTTGATTCCTACATGTATTACAAGGACATCTAATTAAAAGTTCCGGATTATTCGGATCCTTACTATTTTTTTTTTGCAAATGCCAAGAAATCTTGAACCCCTTTAGTATATTCTTCCGTGAAACCATAACCACCGGTTATAATTCGTTTAGAGATCCAACTAGTATCATAAGACATCTACAAATATAAAAAAATATACAAATCAATAACACAAGTGCACACACATATATGTTAAACATGTAATGAACTTAAAAGTAAATCACACATATATAAATGCATTAAAATAAAGTAGAGAAATTTAAAATTTAAGCCTTACATTGATGATTGTTGTAATCGCGGTTGCTATGTCATTATATGAACTAAATGATATGAAGATGTGTTTTTGTTAAAAAAGAAAGAGGGGAATAATGTGGGAGTTAATTAGAGGGGACATGTACCAATGAATTTTACACAGTATAATTTACGACGGAATATACGATTCCGTCGTAAGTTTATCTAAAAATATTATTTTAAACGGCTAATTGGTAAAGGGCAGGAGGATAAGAAATGGGGGGTAAATTTCCATGGGCCATTTTACGACGGAATATAATATTCCGTCGTAAGTTCTATTACGACAGAATAGAATATTCCATCGTAAGTTATATTACGACGGACATTTCGTCGTATATTCCGTCCTGAAACGACGTCGGTTTATCCAACGAAAAAATTAGCTATTTTATAATTAAATCTAATTTCGGTAAAATAATAAAATAATTAACTTCCGACGGAAAACTAAAACCGTCGTAATATAAAAACGACGACGTTTTATTTGGCGCGCTGATTTTCTATATTTTAATTGTTTGGAGCCAAATTTTATTAATAAAATAATATACTTGCGACACAATTATTTTCCGTCGTAAATACTTACGACGAAATGTTTGTTTCCGTCGTAAGTATGGTGCGCCCAGCATTCCGTCGTAAGTTTGTCGTCGTAAATGCCCTGTTTTGTTGTAGTGGTGTTTGATCATTTTGGATGTAGGTGATTGTGAATAAAATGTGAAAGAATAAAAAATATAAACAAATACTAGTACAAATTTTATTTCACTCCATTCATTTTTTCATCCCAACCAAATTTAGATTGAATCCCCCAACTTGTAAACCAACAGAGGTGCATTCAATCCATATCTTAATAAATTAATAATAATTCATAAATATTAAAATATTGTTATTGATTTTAATGAATTATTAATAATTTACTGATTTGAATTAGTTAACGTGTAATCCCGTAAAATTTCTCTAATTGTGAAGAGTTTTTGTGAAATAATTCAAAATCTCATGAATTTTAATAAAATTATAAAATGAATAATTCTAGATAACCAAACAAAATCTTCAAAAATATGTACAAGATGATGGGCATTGTTGAGTTGGCAAAATGAAAATTTTTAATTGGTGAGATTCATATGAATGTACACGACTTCATATCATTAATTATTCTATCAACCTATAACAATAATGTTGTGGATTAAAAAACGTGCTTTGTGAATTTAATGCTAGGATTAATGAGTTTCGAGCTTTAATGGCTGCACTCATGTTTCCGGACTAAATTGGTCCTCGCAAGATGCCTACGTATCTCAATTAATGTTGAGAATCAAGCCAAATACGTAGTTCTGATTGTAGGATCAGGGACCTTATATAGGCGTCTGGAGCCTAGTATTTATGGTATGTTTAGGAGTCTTAGAGAATAAGTCTCCTTTTTGATATTGGATAAGCATTGTATTGCTTGCACGATAAGTCTTTTCCTTATCGATAAAGGCTATGACTCATTAATTGCCTTTGATTGGGATTCTGGATCCTTCTTTGACCAATTTTCCATAATTTGGACTCTTTTTATGAGCTGTATATTTTCCCTATTCATTAATTCTGAAATTAATGAATAATTAGGGTGTCGAGCCTTAAATATTAGCCTTTTGTTTGACTTGTCAATTATATTTCTATAATTACTTTTCTGTCCATATCATTTGCCCCCCAACTTCTGGGAAAATCTCCTCGGGGTTTTCGTAGAAGTTATTGCGTGTTTTTCCTTGAACTCCTTTTATTTTTCTAAAAAAGGTAGGTAAATTGTGTTCTGGGCGTGGGTACCCCCGCCTAGGAGACGTCCTAGGTTGCCACGCCTAGGAACTATGTCTTCTGGGCGTGGGTCTCTGAAAGAATGGCTCAAGGAGCTTCTGGGCGTGGGTACCCCCGCCTAGGAGACGTCCTAGGTTGCCACGCCTAGGAAATATGTCTCCTGGGCGTGGGTCTTTGAAAGAATGGCTCAAGGAGCTTCTGGGCGTGGGTACCCCCGCCTAGGAGACGTCCTAGGTTGCCACGCCTAGGAACTATGTCTCCAGGGCGTGGGTCTTAGAGGCCCTGCCTTAATCAATTTCTTGGCGTTGGTATCCCCGCCTAGGAGACGTTCTAGGTTGCCACGCCTAGAAATCATGTCTCCTAGGCGTGGGTTTTAGAGGCCCTGCTTTAATCAATTTCTTGGCGTTGGTATCCCCGCCTAGGAGACGTTCTAGGTTGCCACGCCTAGAAACTATGTCTCCTGGGCGTGGGTTTTAGAGGCCCTGCCTTAATCAATTTCTTGGCATTGGTATCCCCGCCTAGGAGACGTTCTAGGTTGCCACGCCTAGAAATCATGTCTCCTGGGCGTGGGTTTTAGAGGCCCTGCCTTAATCAATTTCTTGGCGTTGGTATCCCCGCCTAGGAGACGTTCTAGGTTGCCACGCCTAGAAACTATGTCTCCTGGGCGTGGGTTTTAGAGGCCCTGCCTTAATCAATTTCTTGGCGTTGGTATCCCCGCCTAGGAGACGTTCTAGGTTGCCACACCTAGAAACTATGTCTCCTGGGCGTGGGTTTTAGAGGCCCTGCCTTAATCAATTTCTTGGCGTTGGTATCCCCGCCTAGGAGACGTTCTAGGTTGCCATGCCTAGAAACTATGTCTCCTGGGCGTGGGTTTTAGAGGCCCTGCCTTAATCAATATCTATTTTTGATATGTTGAATATTCTAGATTCTTCTAGAACCTTCAAAATTCGAATTCATATGGGCTTCCCGCCTGTCAATTTTCTAGGTTCTTCTAGAACTTGTGACTCAAATTTTCAATTCGTTTGGGCTTCCCGCCTATGAAAGGCCCAATGACCTGTTTTTGGCCCATTTACCGTCTATAGACGGTTCATTTGAACGTTACCACCGGCTGTAATCCCTATAAATTGGGTAGAGTAGAACTTCCATTTTTCACACTTCAAAGTCATTCTACTAAATTTTCTCAGAAACTTTCCTCAGAAAAGCTCTGCTAGGGTTCCGCGGCAAAGCGATTTCCGGCGTTCAAGCCACCGTGCATTTTCCAGTTTCCGTTTAAATCTTCATCTTCTCCATCAAGTTTTCTGGGTTCAATTATTCTTCGGAAGGATTTTAATGGCGGATTCAAGCTCATCTCAATCCCATCTATCTCAACCTTCTCGCCCTGCCAGAGCAAATCGAGGTAATCCACCTCCAAAGTCTCTAGTTCATGCAAACGTTTTTTCCCTTAGAGATTTACTTTCTGATTTTGGGGATGCTTTCCCGAATCTTCTCCATTTAGAGGCCCATAATATTCCTTCTAAATACAAACAGAGTAGGGTTGATGAAATTTCCGTTCTTTTTGGCATAAAGGCCCCATATAGGGCCGTAGCACCTGGCCCAAATGACAGGGCTTGTTATCCTAAGCCTGGGGCCATTAGGCTATACAAAGAAACTTTTTATTCTGGTTTTCGCCTTCCTCCTCACCCTTTTGTTTGTCGTTTATTAGCTGAGGTTCAAATTTGTCCCACACAACTAATGCCCAATGGGTGGAGATTCATATACTGTTTCCTGGCCCAATGCATGAAACATAGGGTAGAGCCCAGTGTATCAGTATTTCGATATCTCTTTAAATTTGTAAATGCTCCAGATGATATAGGTTGGGTTAAGATTCAATATCGAACCTTAAACCGTAGTTGCTTCGTTTCTGGCTCTTCTCCCGACTCTCTTCCCTTGTGGAAGAAAGAGTGGTTTTATATTTACTTAGATGGGGATGATTGGAACAATTATTTTTGTCCTAACTTCACAAGGGCTACAGACGGTTCTTTAAGGTCCCTTAAATTAGGGGTAGATGATCTTGCGGCAATTCAACTCCTGACGGGTGATTGCTTGCATCATTGCAATCTCCTAATTTCTGAGGATAACCTTCAAGCTATGGGGCTTTGCACCCTTGAACCTCGGGGTATATAAACCTAACTTCCTTTCCTTTATTCTTTGTTGTCATATAATATGATTGTAACGTTTGTCTTTTCTTTCCAGCCAAAACCGCTTTGAACGCTATTTTCAAGAGGAGGGAGGACCATGCCTCTAAGGCGGTGATCGTGGAGATAGATAGGCCTTCCAAGCGGAAGAAGGCCGTAGATGGCTCCCCTTCTATGGAGAAGGTGCACTACAAGAAAAGGGTCAATAGACATCAGTTTTTGGCCGATGTCTATGTTGTTTTCGAACCGATGTCTTAGTCGGTGATGTCTATCTTAGACATCGGTCAGAAACCGATGTCTATTTAGCTCTAAGACATCAATTTTCTAGCAAATAAATTGATGTCTATTGTCATCTTAGACATCATCCTATACTGATGTCTAATAAACTTATAAACATCAGTATTTACAGAAAAATGTGATGTATATCTTTATGTTAGACATCAGTTTTACCAAAATAAAATTGATGTATATTTAGATCTTAAACATCAGTATTTATTAAAATTTTGATGTATTTGTTACCATTAGATATTAGTTTATGAGCTTATATTAAATAAACCGTTGTCTTTTCAAGCGTAAAACTAATTAAAAATTGGACCATTCACTATATATATCCAACCATTTATATTACATCATTCAGAAAATACATCCAACCACAAACACATCAATCGGCAAAACTAACTACACATCCATTATCATCATTCCGTAAAAATAACTACACATCCATCAACACATCTGAAATTAAGTAAATTTTTACTAAACACTACATGTACCAGCTAAAAATGTTCTAACAATCCAACTGCTGTAAATGTTCTATCTTCATAAGATGTTGTCTCATCATTGTATGATTGCCACGAAAATGTTCTACTAACAGGAGTCATCTTCATTTGTGCACTTTGTGCGCCCATCTGTACAATTAAACTTAGGTAAATGATAACATGTGTTCACCTGATGTAATGAAGGATATTAATATCACCAAAGTAATATACATATGCTATAACAAAAGTATAAGTATGTTATGTAAAAAAAACAAATGCTGCCCTCACCCTTGCTGTATTATAAACTGTGTTCTTGGAGTCAGGAAGGATGCTGATAGACCAATGAGGTAAGTTGTAGTGCATATTATTAAAAGCTACTTTAGCAAAAGAATTTTTGTCGTAGTTTGCAAAAAATGCAGCACAAGCTCCTGACTTTGATCTGAAAACATTAGCCTGTATGGTAGCCACAGAGAAAATATTAGAATCTAACATTCATCCTAATTTAAAACCGAGAGTTTTAGAAGAGAGTATCATATGCGCTTTGCATTTGATTTAATTCCTATTATGCTTTGCATTTGATTTATTGCCTTTTCCTGAAATTCAAAAGCCAACTACCATTAAGGACTTACGCAGAAGATCTTTGCATATAACTTCAAATCCGACAATTATACAAGGTACAAGCTGGAGACTGAAGAAGATAGACTATTACCTACCATCCCAAACTCTTCTGCATCCCAACTGCAGAGAACAATTGTCCTCCGAGGATTCCAGCCCGAGAGTTTCAGAAGAGAGTATCGGCGAGCTATGTCAAGTAGGGTTGCAGTTCCACTATTGGGGTCAACAGCTCCATATGTCCATGCATCTCTATGGTTGCCGAGGAGCACATAGCGCTCAGGCTCTTCTGATCACCTGATAACTGCAAAAACATTATAGATTGTCGCCATCTTTTTTTCTCCCTGGAAAGAAGATGCTATTGTTAAATAAATTAGCTTCTACTTATTCTACTAACCAGTAGATAGATTTTGATAAATTAAAAATATCAAAATAATATCCAATCAACTTAATTATTCTCAACACTTTCTAATACATATTCTGAGTACAGGGCATGTTAAAAAAATGCCCCGCCTAGTTGTCCATAAACCACAGACATAAGTCCTGTTCTTTGGTGCTACTAACCTAGGTGTAGTTTAGCAAACCTGAAGTCCTGCAGGCTTTAAGTTGAGTAACCGAAGCTCTTGCATAAGACAGAAGAACACACCTGAATAAGATGCCATGTGCAATGCCAAGCAGATCTTGAGAACACTTGAGCCATTCCTTCAACAAAACTGCAGGGGTAGACGAATTTAATCAACAATAAGCATTACCAATACTCAGTTACACACACTCACACAGTATGCATTCCACTCAGTTCATTGAAACAGTGAGTGATCCCACAGCTCTGCCTCCTCTAAAGAAATTCAACATATACTGAGGCATCTGTCAGCCCATCTATATCCTCTCAATAGGATATGGACTTTAAAATGGCCAATGAACTGTTTCTAAAGACATTCTCTCAACAGGATGAATCTATTGAAATTTGCCATAGGGCCATGGCACTTTGTACTGAGTCAAGCACACTCTCATTACTCACAATGGGAGAAAACAATTTCATTAGATGAAACTCAGGACACAGTGAAAGCAGAGCACCTGCAACTGGTTACAGTGCCTACTGTTAATCCCAAATGACCTAACAGAATTGTAGAAGGGGGGGTTGAATACAATTCTTGATATTTTCTTAAACTTAAAACACTTATAAAAATAAAACTGAACTGAATAAGTAAAAACACAAGATATAAATAATTCAGTTGGATTGTTTGATGATCCAACTGAAGTGTTTTTATTTCGGAAATAATCTGTGATACAAATGTACACAGCTGCTCAGTTACTAGATTTGTAGAGAAGAAAATGCTCTCAAAAATAGCTAATACAATCTATTTGTTTTTCTTCCCTTATTCTATTTTAACTGCTACACTTGGTTATATATTCCCAAGTTTACAATACTATTTTTGGTTACACTTAAGTACACTGAAGGTAACCGCCAGTAGCTTGCTTTTCATTCCTTTTGTCCAGTGGTCCTTGGAGATCCTTGTCTTTTGTCTTCATGCTTATTCTGATCCCACTCAAGAACCCAATTGGGAATTGGAATGTTTCCTTATTTCCAGTGACCATTTTAATGGCTCCCAATGCAAATGCACACTTCTACATCTCCTTTTGATCTGTCAGAAAGCTGTCACTATCACTTTGTCAACTATACAGAAGAGCAATAATGATCCGTTGATGGCAGGAGAATGTATTTCGTTGATAGCTTTATTCTTCATTCCGTTGATGGTGTATCCTTGTTTCGTTGATAGAGTAATCTTCATACCGTTGACATGTCTTCACTTAGGCAAAATTACAAGGCATGATATACTTACAATTAACCAACCTATTTTGCCTATCTAGTACTTAGTCAACATGACTTAGGAAACCTATCTAATACATACATCAAATGCATATCAAACTGTGAAGTATTGTACAGTGCAATTGCTACAACACTCATTCCGTTGATGAGCTTCCTGTCAACGAAACACTGCAGAGCATGCCATTCCGTTGACAGTTACAAAATGACTTAATACAAAATCTACTAAGTGCTTTTATAATTATCATCAAGAACAACATATTCCTAACAATCTCCCCCAATTTATGACTGATAGAATAACAGCCATAAATCAAGAGCCTTGATGATAACAAAAACACTCAGTCAAATTACACATGATAAAAGTAGAAATTGCATTGAGCTTCATTGAATTTAATTAAATTCAAAGTAGAAAATCTTACAAAACAAGTGCACAGAGTTGCTCCTCTAGACTGAGCAGATTTTTCATCTTTGCCTCTGTGGTCTTGTTTTCTTCCCTTTTTCTTGCATTGTTCTCCTCAATCTGAGCTTGAAGTCTTCTGTAGAAAATCTTCTCTTCTTCATCTTGATTCCCCAACTTGGATTGCATTAATCTTAGAGTTTCATTGGATGCCTTCTCCAGTTGGTCTTCTATTCTGAAGAATCTTCTACAATTGTCCTTGTCTCTGAATTCCATCATCCAAAAAGGTTGGAGATGAATTTTCTTTCCTGTTTGAGAGACCTTCAATACTCTGGGAAGTGCGCCAGGCTTGTTCCAGCTAGCTTTGATTTGGCAAATTTTGGAAACAACTTCAGACTTAGCTGTTTTGGTAAAACCAAAATCCTTCTTCATGCATTTAAACACAGATAGCAGTGTCTGATTGTCTTCTCCCAGAATTCTATGTAGAGGCCAAACCTGTTCTCTCCCACCCTTGTAGACAAACACCAATCTCTCTGGTAGTTTGTAAGAAGCTGATATTCCTCTCACTTCAACTAGGTCATCAAGATTGATATGTAGGTCAGACTCCTCCCTGATAACAGCAATGTAGATGAAGTCTTCTGGGTTGGTAGGAGGTTTTTCAGCTTGTGGTCTCCTTCCATCTCAAAGAGGAATTTTGGAAAGTTGGCCTCATCAAACTCAATTGGCTCTTCCTTTGTCTCAATTGGCTGATCATGGAAATTAACAGGATGTTTAGGATCAAAGGCTAACTTTACCCCTAGAGCTGGATCAGGAATTGTTGGAGGTGCAGTTGGTACAGAAGAGTCTGATGCAATACTCTGAGAGTCATCATTCTCAAAGGCTATATTTCTCCTAGCTCTTGCCTTTGGTTGCCTTGTGCTCTTCTTTGCACTCCTTTCCTCTCTGGCTTTTTCTTCTTGTTGTCTTTCTTCTTCATCAAGAGATTAAGCAACTGCAAGTGCTTGCATTGCTGTTCTTTCTGACTCTTCAGCCTTAGCTTCAGCAAAGTTTGGGTGACCAGCCCAAACACAGATTTCTTGTCCATTCATGTAGACAATTGCCCTTTGCTTCCTTACCTCAGTATCATTGCTTTCCTTGCATTTAGTGATAAGTAATCCAAGAAGCTTGAGCTCATCTGGATAAGGTGCAGGATAGAAAGTCCTTGCTATATTTTTGCCCTTTGGTTTAGCAGGGGACTTGGGAGATAAGCTTCTTTGCAATGTAGCTTGTTCCACATCCCTAATGCATGAAGTTTGTCCTTTCTCCTTCCTTGAACCTTGAGTGACTCCATGTAGAAGGGGCTCTATCTTATATAAAGAATTGGTCTGTGGCTCCCATTCCGTTGATGCTAAAACCATGGCATCCGTTGATGGCTCTGTAGAAGAAGCTTGATTCGTTGATGGATCTGAAATCTTTGCAGAATCAGCTAACTTCTTGATTCTTTCATCTATCCTGGACCAGTGGTCTTTAATTTGTTCAGCAAGCTGTAGCTTCATAGATGCTTGCTGAATCAGGTCAATGCTGTCCAGTTTAGCTTTTCCTGACTCCCCCATAGCTAGTGGCTCCTTTGGCAGGGAAATGGCTGGGACCATAACCTTTGTGATTTGAATGTCTAGCTCCTTAGATTTCTCCCCCTTTTTGTTATCATCAAGAGAGATGACTGGGAGTCCTTGAGCTGCCACTAGCTGGGCCAAGAGTAGTGTCTGCTTCTCCTGTTCCTTTTGCATCTGAGATAAAGTAGCTTCTACCTTGTCCACTCTAGAAGAGAGAGTCTTCAAGGAGGTAGCCACCTCAGGTTCCTTAGAGAAAAACCTGTTCATCTTGGACACAGTGAGAAGAGGAAGCTTTTCATCTAGCCTCCTTTCATTAGCATCCTTGAGATTGCTAATTGAGTCCTTGATTTCTCTAGCCTCAATCCTTGTCTGCATCATCTGTAGCCTTTGGATTTCCAGTGAATCCATAATAGCCTTGTAGAATTTCTTGTCATTGGCATTTGCAGACTCATGAGCCAGATAGGCCTCATTGTACTGCCTTGTGATTGCAGCATCCAGGGAGATCCTTCCTTGTAAATCTTCAGAAAGCCAGTTTGGTGTAGGAGGCACCACAGAAGTCCCAGTCTGTGTAGTAGTGGCCACCTGATTGTCACCAAAGCTGTCCTCATCATCAGAGAAATCAAACTCACCACTTGCTGCAGCTCCTGGAGATAGATTGGTCAAGGCATCCTTTGCTCTTTGCATTGATGCAGTTGTATGAATTAGTTGTAGTGACCTCTCTGCCTCCACATTGCCCTGTTGAGCCAAAACTTGATAGGCTGACACAGGATGAGTAAAGGTCTCAGGATCCAGGGAAATACTATCCAGAGTTTGTTGATAGAGCTCTTGGAAAGTAAGTTCCCTTTCTCCCTCATTGACCTCCATTGACTCACTAGCAATGGCTGCTTCCTCCCTTATGACTCCTGTAGTCCCTTATCTCTCTCCTCTATTTTCTTGCATCATGGGCTCCCCATGGCTCACACCTCTCACACCCTCACCTTCACCTACTAAGGTGGAACTCTCAATCTCTCCTTTTTCCTGGCTGGAAGAAATAGCCAGCCTCTCACTCTCATTCTCTCCTTTTGCCTGGCTGCAAGCCAGCCTCTCAGTTTCACTCCCTCTCAATCCTAGAAGTGTCTCAACTACCACTAGATCATCTGCACTAGTTGTGGAAACAACTTGATTTTCAATTAGAGGTGCAGAGTGAACTATCAACAGTATGGTAGTTTGCACTGTCAACGGTATGGATACCGTTGATGGAGAAACACTTGTCAACGAAAGAGCCTGTTTCGTTGATGAGGTCAAGAAAGCACTTCGAGAAAGTGAAAGTACAGTAGAATATGTGGTGATTGATTTAAGAGATTGTTCCACAGATCCTCTTGTAACTTCAGAAAAGGATGATTGGTGGCCCAACAAATCACTTAACAAGTGATGGTCACCAATGTCAGAGTGGGGCTTCTCCAAGAAAAGAGTTGGAGAATCAAGGATAGATGAATGGATCATATCCACATCTAATGATTGAGTTGGTGAATTTGGTGGAGATAGTTCAAGATTGATATCAAGAGAATGGGACTGTAACCCCAGAGTTATGATAGGGGTTACATCAAATTGAATTTGTGCAACTGGAAGTGTTGCTTCCAGTGTGTGTGCACCCTGTGAAACCTGGGATTTTTGCTTTACTCTTCTTTGGTACTGGGAAATTGTAGACTGTGGGCTTACAGTGTCCCTTGCCCTCTTGGACTGTGCTCTGGGTGGAGAGCTTGTTTCAATAATTACATCCTTTTGGGAGGATGCAATTAGACTTGTGCTTAAATCCATTTTACTCATTGTGCCTTGTTGGGAAGACACAATGGGGCTAGGCTGGGAAACACTTACCTCACCTTCCTTATTCTTGGGGTTTGTTTGACTTTCACCCCTTCCCTCACCTCTCACAACTCCAGACTCACTCCCCTTAGGTTGTGTGGTAGTTTTTACAACAGGTGCCTTTTGAGAAGCACCTGAGGTTGGCTTGGAGGATTTCTTTGATTTTGGTTTTGTTGCTGGGGCAGGAGCCTGTTGGGTCACAGCTACAGACTCCATAGAAACTGGGTTGGATGAAACAATGGAAGTAACAGCTATACTAACAGGGATAGCAGTAGTTACCTCAATGATTGGCAGATACACCACTGGAACATCACCATTGTGGTTCAGCCTCAGTATGTCTGTCAATACTCTCTTCTCTTGCACAAAGCACTCAAACCTGGCAGTAGGGTTAGAGATAACTAATGGTGCTGGACTAACATGATTAGCCAGCATCATCAGAAACCTTGCATAATAGATATTTTTCTTCCTATTTGCCTTATCACCCAACTTAGCACCAATTTCATACATAAGTTGGGTGCTAAAGTTGTAATATCTATCATTTAGAAGCATGGTTAGGAGAATTAACATAGAGTTAGTTAATGCATCAAAATTACTAATCTTTCCAGAAAAGACCTTAATGAATGCATCAGCTAAATAGCTGTATTCCCTAACCAAACCTCTCCTAATTATCTTACCCAAGTTATCAGTAGGCAAAGAGTAGTTTATAGAATTTAGCACGGTAGTTATTTCAGTGTTAGTAGGCAAAGCATCACAGTTATTATCAGGAATATGTAAACATGCTTGCAAAACATCAGAATTAACTATGTACTCATTACCTTGAAGAGTGAATTGCAGTGTGCAGTTTGTTCCACTATACTCACATGAGGTCCAAATCTCCTCGATTATTTCATTGTAGAGTGGTGTAGAGTGAAACATCGCATAGCTCAACTTACAGTTCCTCATGAAGTCCATCATCTTGAAAAAGATGTTGTTCGGACTCTCCTTAACAACAAATGAAATAGAATTGTTCTTCTCATAGATGAACCCACCAGCAGACATAAGCTTGACTATGGGTGCCATTGTTGAGTGAGGAAAAGCTTCGAGCTGTATTACTTGTTAGAGAGAAGAAGATAGAAAAACTTTTGGAATTTTTGAGAACATGTACAAATGAAATAAAGAAATTGAAATTTCTTAAATACTCCCCCAAAAATTCTCAGAAATTAAGTCCAATAATTAATCTAAATTACCTGATTGGCTTAAAAAAGTAAACGTTAGAATTAAATATTACCACGCTTTATACTTACAGGGGTGTATGTATAGATCGTGATAAAGAACGTGCAATTTCAACGGTTCAGATTAAAAAGCGCTACATCAACGAATCAGAATTGGGAATTTTAGGTCCCTTCTATTCCGTTGATAAAGCTGCGTTTCGTTGATATAAAAGAGCTATCAACGAAACACCCAGAAAAATGCTAAGACTATCAACGAAATGGTGTGTTTCGTTGACATAGTAATTTTGACTTAGACAAAATTTCACCTTTTCCTGAGAAAATCAATTCACAGAAAAATTATAGCAAATTCCTGGCTGCATTTTAACTTGCAAAAATCTCAAAATAATTAAGAGAAATTTAGCATACCTAGCTCACTTACTAATCTTGAGAATGTGGATTCATCAAGTGGCTTGGTAAAGATGTCTGCAAGTTGTTGTTCACTTGGAACAAAATGTAACTCCACAGTACCATTCATAACATGTTCTCTAATAAAGTGGTACTTGATGTCAATGTGCTTGGTCCTTGAATGCTGCACTGGATTCTCAGTAATGGCAATGGCACTAGTGTTGTCACAGAAAATAGGAATTTTCTCAACTCTTAATCCATAATCAAGTAGTTGGTTTTTCATCCATAAAATCTGTGCACAACAACTTCTAGCTGCAATATACTCAGCCTCAGCTGTGGAGGTGGAAACTGAGTTTTGTTTCTTGCTGAACCATGATACAAGCTTGTTTCCTAGAAATTGACAGGTTCCAGTTGTGCTTTTCCTGTCAATTTTACATCCTGCATAATCTGCATCTGAATAACCAATTAGTTCAAAACCAGATTCTCTAGGATACCAAATGCCAAGGTTTGGTGTTCCTTTGAGATATCTGAAAATTCTTTTAATAGCACTAAATGGGATTCCCTAGGATCAGCCTGAAATCTAGCACATAGACATGTAGCAAACATATATAATATCAGGTCTACTAGCTGTTAAATATAAAAGTGAGCCAACCATGCCTCTGTAACTTGAAATGTCCACAGATTTTTCCTTAGTATTCAATTCAAGTTTGGTGGCAGTAGACATGGGTGTTTTAGCAGGAGAGCATTCCATTAAGTTAAACCTCTTGAACAAATCATTAATGTACTTGGTTTGACTAATGAAAATGCCTTCATTAACTTGCTTTACTTGAAGACCAAGAAAATAAGTTAATTCTCCCATCATGCTCATTTCATACTTACTTTGCATAAGCTTGGCAAACTTTTGACAAAGTTTTTCATCTGTAGACCCAAAAATTATGTCATCTACATAAATTTGAACAAGTATTGTAGAGCCATTTACAATCCTATGAAAAAGAGTTTTATCTACAGTACCTCTAGTGAAGTGATTCTCAAGAAGGAACTGCGACAATGTGTCATACCAGGCTCTAGGTGCTTGTTTCAAACCATAGAGTGCTTTGAGGAGAAAGTACACATACTCTGGAAAATCATCATCTTCAAAGCCAGGAGGTTGACTCACATACACCTCCTCTTCCAGTTCCCCATTCAGAAAAGCACTCTTCACATCCATTTGAAAGACCTTGAAATTGGCATGGGCTGCATAGGCTAGGAAAATCCTTATTGCTTCTAGTCTTGCAACAGGAGCAAAGGTTTCATCAAAATCAATTCCCTCTTCCTGTGAGTAGCCTTTTGCAACCAATCTAGCTTTGTTCCTTGTGACTATGCCATTTTCATCCATCTTGTTTCTGAACACCCATTTTGTGCCTATTACACTCCTGTCTTTAGGCTTGGGCACCAGCTTCCAAACATTGTTCCTCTCGAATTGGTTTAGCTCCTCTTGCATAGCCAAAACCCAATCTGGATCTAGAAGTGCATCCTCAACTTTCTTTGGCTCTTCTTGGGACAGAAAGCTACTATATAGACATTCCTCTTGAGTTGCTCTTCTAGTTTGAACTTTTGAAGAAACATCACCTATAATAAGTTCAAAGGGATGATCTTTAGTCCATTTTCTTGAGGGAGGTAGATTTGCTCTTGAAGAAGTAGCTTCATGATCATGATTGCCTTGATTAGATATTTGTCCTTGAGAAACTCCCCCTGAGTTTGTCCCTAATTGATCACTCCTGGAAGCATTTCTGTGACTGTCAACGGAATGTCCATTTTGACTGTCAACGAAACGCTCATTCTGACTGTCAACAAAATGACCATTTGGTCTACTAGCAGCTATTCTTTTCAATCTTAATGCAGCAATTTCATCTTCACTGCTGCTTTCATTTGTGCTAGATACAACAACTTTGGACTGTTTCTCAATAGTCTTATCATGATCCATTTGTTCTCCTTCCTCATTCTCAAAAGAGAGACTTTCATGGAAACCTTCATCACAGAGACCCTGAATTTTGAGATCATCAAAAACAACATGTACAGATTCCATAACAATGTTGGTTCTGAGATTGTAGACTCTGTAGGCTTTCCCTGCTGCATAACCCACAAATATTGCTTCATCTGCCTTTGCTTCAAATTTCCCCAAGTGATCAGCTTGATTTCTCAGAACAAAACACTTGCAACCAAAGACATGAAGAAAATCCAATAGTGGTTTCTTTCTTTTGAGTAGTTGATAAGGTGTCATTCCCTTGGCCTGATTAATCAAAGAAATATTTTGAGTGAAGCAAGCTGTGTTGACTGCCTCAGCCCAAAAATAAGTAGGTAACTTTGATTCATCTAGCATTGTCCTTGCAGCTTCAATAAGTGTTCTGTTTTTCCTTTCAACTACACCATTTTGCTGTGGTGTGCTTGCTGCTGAAAACTCATGCAATATACCATTTTCTTCACAGAACACTTTCATGCTTGAATTCTTGAATTCTGTCCCATTGTCACTCCTAATTCTTCTCACTTTGAAATCAGGATGATTGCTTACCATCTTGATGTGATTGATAATGATTTCACTTGCCTCATCTTTGGAGTGCAAAAAGAAAGTCCATGTAAATCTAGAAAAATCATCAACAATCACAAGACAGTACTTCTTCTTTGAAATTGACATGACATTTACAGGGCCAAATAAATCCATGTGGAGCAACTCAAGCTGTTGAACAATTGATGACTCTGTCTTGCTTTTGAATGATGCCTTCTTTTGTTTCCCTTTTTGACAGGCATCACACAAACCATCCTTGGAGAATTCTACCTGTGGAATTCCTCTAGCAAGATCTTTCCTTACCAAATCATTCATGACTTTGAAATTCAGATGAGATAATTTCTTGTGCCACAGCCAACTTTCATCCTTGCTTGCCTTGCTGAAAAGACATGTGATGGTGTCTGGACTTGTGCTGCTAAAGTCAGCAATGTACACGTTCCCTCTTCTGAATCCAGTCATGACCACATTGTTGTTTCCTACCTTAGAAACAACACAGGCTTCTTTTGAAAAAGTAACTAAAAATCCTTTGTCACAAAGTTGGCTGATACTAAGCAGGTTGTGCTTAAGACCATCCACCAATGCAACCTCATCAATGATGACATTCTCTTTTGAAATCAAGCCATATCCCTTTGTGTAGCCTTTGCTATCATCTCCAAAAGCAATACAAGGGCCAGCTTTTTCCTGAAATTCTGTGAGCAGGGTAGAATCACCAGTCATGTGTCTTGAACAACCACTATCCAAGTACCAAAGATTCCTTTTGTCTCCCTGCACACAACAAACCAAATCAAGTTGATTTTGGTACCCAAGTTTCCTTGGGTCCTGTCTTGTTAGCCTTTGATTTCCCTCTCAGATCATTTTTCACTTGTGTTGATCTTTGAGGGTTGCTCACAGTTTCATTCTCAGCATGCATAGATGGAGGAACAAACATGTTATTCCATGGCATTTGTGGCATGTTAAACATATTCATGTAAGGGTTAGGCACAAATGACATACCAACATATGGATTTTGATACTGTGCATATGGAGCAAACATGTTAGGCATAACAGGCATTGCAGGTATAGAATCATTCAATGTAGACTTAGGCATTCTCACATTAGAAGGTTTCTTAACAGACTTGCAATTAGCAGATAGATGATTAACACTACCACAATTAACACATGTCTTTCTAGGTGCATATTTATCAGGTGTGTAATTATTGTGCTTGTTAATCCCTACTTTTCCATTTCTGTTATTCTTTTTGTTACCTTTAGTCTCAAATTGAACTTTCTCTAACTTGTCTTTCAATTGCTTGTTAGATAAGTGACCTACATTAGCTCTTTCAACAGGCTTCTCAACTTTCTTTGATTTACTAGACTCACCTTGAACAAAGTTCTTGGTGACAGGACCATACTTTTCATTAAGTCTAGTGAGTTCTACTTTCTTTTTCTCTGTCAACGAAACAGCATGATCGGTTGATGGTTCATCTGTCAACGAAACATTGCATTCCGTTGACATATCAACCTTCAACAAATGATCATTGTTGTTTGTTGACTCTGATTCTGATTCTAAGGTTTCAACAGCATACCCTAGTTTCTCCTTGTTCTTTTTCCATGATTGCTCACAGAAAGATTCCACACCTTGAACATTAATGATGTTGCTAGCAACATTCCTGGAATCTTTCCATTTTGCAATCACACTCTGTTCTATCTCTAGTTGTGTTTTAAGAATTTCTTCCCTCTTTAATACTTTCTCAAGTTCCAGCTTAGCATCCCTACTAACACATCTCATTTTCTCAAACTCAATGAGCTGTGCTTCTAACATGGCATTCTTATCACTTAAGAGCAGATTTGATTCTTTAATCCTTGAATTCTCCTTGGTAAGTGATTTAAGAGTAACACGCAGATTGTATAGTACAGTAGACATTTCATTTACTGCACTATCCCATTCCTCTTTAGAAATCTCAGAAAGATTAGTAATTGTTACCTGGTTGCTTGAGGAGCTTGCTTCCTGCTCATGATTGTTAGCCATAAGAGCCAAGTTGACATACTCAACATCATCATCAGAATCTTCACCATTACCAGCCCAATCATACTCCTGAGACATGAAAGCCTTTTCTTTTTGCTTGAGAAGTTCAAAGTATTTCTTTTTATAATCAACAGGCTCAAATTTCCTGTTGCCCTTCTCAATCTTGGGCTTTCTGCAGTCTCCAGCAAAGTGACCAAGCATTCCACAATTGAAACATTTAGATTTAGACTTTTCAATCCAGTTACTTTTGTTAGGTTGAAAGTCTCTCCTTGGTGGCCTTGCTTCTGAGTTTCTCTTGAACTTGAACTTAGAGAATTTTCTTGACAGAAAAGCAATGTGTTCATCAATCTCATCTAAGTCATCCAAGTTGACTGGTTCTGATTCTTCTTCCTCTGTCATCTTGCCTTTTCCCTTGCTAACATCACTTCTACAACTAGCTCGACTAGTTGTGGCTTTTGCAGCTTCCTCATTGTCATCTTCCAGTTGGTTCACAGATGCAATCAATGCAATAGATCCACCCTTCTTCTGTACCTTCTCAATTTCTTCATCTTGCTCCATTTCCAACTCATATGTCTTTAATGTTCCATACAGCCTTTCAAGAGTGTAATCTTTGTACTCTTGAGTGTTTCTTAGAGAAACAGTCATAGGCTTCCATTCTTTTGGAAGAGCTCTTAGAAATTTAAGGTTTGAATCCTTAGTTTGGTAGATTCTCCCATACAACTTTAATCCATTCAGAAGCTTTTGAAACCTACTAAACGTGTCATTTAGGGTTTCACCAGCTTTAAAGTGAAAGTGCTCATATTGTTGTATAAGGAGTTGCATTTTGTTCTCCCTTACTTGCTCAGTTCCTTCATATAGTGTTCTGACAGTGTCCCATACTTCTTTGGAGGTTGTACAGTTTATGACATTGTCAAACATCTCTTGCTCCAAACCATTAAACAGAATGTTCATGGTTCTTTTATCTTTATGGACTTCTGCAACATCTTCAATAGTCCATTCTGAGACAAGTTTTGGAATTTCCACATCAGGAGCATCATCTGGAAGTCCAACTCTAGATGCAAACTTCATGGGAACGTGTGGACCATTCTCAATGCAGTCTACATACCTCTCGTCCATAGACATGAGATGTAAATGCATCTTTACTTTCCAGTGAAAGTAATTGTCCTTATCAAGAACTGGTATCTTCACACCTGCATCCTTCTTCACCATGGTTTCTGTTTTGGTCTTGATCTTTAAACTTCTTGTATGTTAGAAGCTTGCTCTGATACCAATTGTTAATCCCAAATGACCTAACAGAATTGTAGAAGGGGGGGGGTTGAATACAATTCTTGATATTTTCTTAAACTTAAAACACTTATAAAAATAAAACTGAACTGAATAAGTAAAAACACAAGATATAAATAATTCAGTTGGATTGTTTGATGATCCAACTGAACTGTTTTTATTTCGGAAATAATCTGTGATACAAATGTACACAGCTGCTCAGTTACTAGATTTGTAGAGAAGAAAATGCTCTCAAAAATAGCTAATACAATCTATTTGTTTTTCTTCCCTTATTCTATTTTAACTGCTACACTTGGTTATATATTCCCAAGTTTACAATACTATTTTTGGTTACACTTAAGTACACTGAAGGTAACCGCCAGTAGCTTGCTTTTCATTCCTTTTGTCCAGTGGTCCTTGGAGATCCTTGTCTTTTGTCTTCATGCTTATTCTGATCCCACTCAAGAACCCAATTGGGAATTGGAATGTTTCCTTATTTCCAGTGACCATTTTAATGGCTCCCAATGCAAATGCACACTTCTACATCTCCTTTTGATCTGTCAGAAAGCTGTCACTATCACTTTGTCAACTATACAGAAGAGCAATAATGATCCGTTGATGGCAGGAGAATGTATTTCGTTGATAGCTTTATTCTTCATTCCGTTGATGGTGTATCCTTGTTTCGTTGATAGAGTAATCTTCATACCGTTGACATGTCTTCACTTAGGCAAAATTACAAGGCATGATATACTTACAATTAACCAACCTATTTTGCCTATCTAGTACTTAGTCAACATGACTTAGGAAACCTATCTAATACATACATCAAATGCATATCAAACTGTGAAGTATTGTACAGTGCAATTGCTACAACACTCATTCCGTTGATGAGCTTCCTGTCAACGAAACACTGCAGAGCATGCCATTCCGTTGACAGTTACAAAATGACTTAATACAAAATCTACTAAGTGTTTTTATAATTATCATCAAGAACAACATATTCCTAACAATCTCCCCCAATTTATGACTGATAGAATAACAGCCATAAATCAAGAGCCTTGATGATAACAAAAACACTCAGTCAAATTACACATGATAAAAGTAGAAATTGCATTGAGCTTCATTGAATTTAATTAAATTCAAAGTAGAAAATCTTACAAAACAAGTGCACAGAGTTGCTCGTCTAGACTGAGCAGATTTTTCATCTTTGCCTCTGTGGTCTTGTTTTCTTCCCTTTTCTTGCATTGTTCTCCTCAATCTGAGCTTGAAGTCTTCTGTAGAAAATCTTCTCTTCTTCATCTTGATTCCCCAACTTGGATTGCATTAATCTTAGAGTTTCATTGGATGCCTTCTCCAGTTGGTCTTCTATTCTGAAGAATCTTCTACAGTTGTCCTTGTCTCTGAATTCCATCATCCAAAAAGGTTGGAGATGAATTTTCTTTCCTGTTTGAGAGACCTTCAATACTCTGGGAAGTGCGCCAGGCTTGTTCCAGCTAGCTTTGATTTGGCAAATTTTGGAAACAACTTCAGACTTAGCTGTTTTGGTAAAACCAAAATCCTTCTTCATGCATTTAAACACAGATAGCAGTGTCTGATTGTCTTCTCCCAGAATTCTATGTAGAGGCCAAACCTGTTCTCTCCCACCCTTGTAGACAAACACCAATCTCTCTGGTAGTTTGTAAGAAGCTGTTATTCCTCTCACTTCAACTAGGTCATCAAGATTGATATGTAGGTCAGACTCCTCCCTGATAACAGCAATGTAGATGAAGTCTTCTGGGTTGGTAGGAGGTTTTTCAGCTTGTGGTCTCCTTACTAGAATTGGCTTAGCCTTGGTAGCCCTTTGCTTAGATTTCTTCTTTGGATCCATCTCAAAGAGGAATTTTGGAAAGTTGGCCTCATCAAACTCAATTGGCTCTTCCTTTGGCTCAATTGGCTGATCATGGAAATTAACAGGATGTTTAGGATCAAAGGCTAACTTTACCCCTAGAGCTGGATCAGGAATTGTTGGAGGTGCAGTTGGTACAGAAGAGTCTGATGCAATACTCTGAGAGTCATCATTCTCAAAGGCTATATTTCTCCTAGCTCTTGCCTTTGGTTGCCTTGTGCTCTTCTTTGCACTCCTTTCCTCTCTGGCTTTTTCTTCTTGCTATCTTTCTTCTTCATCAAGAGATTGAGCAACTGCAAGTGCTTGCATTGCTGCTCTTTCTGACTCTTCAGCCATAGCTTCAGCAAAGTTTGGGTGACCAGCCCAAACACAGATTTCTTGTCCATTCATGTAGACAATTGCCCTTTGCTTCCTTACCTCAGTATCATTGCTTTCCTTGCATTTAGTGATAAGTAATCCAAGAAGCTTGAGCTCATCTGGATAAGGTGCAGGATAGAAAGTCCTTGCTATATTTTTGCCCTTTGGTTTAGCAGGGGACTTGGGAGATAAGCTTCTTTGCAATGTAGCTTGTTCCACATCCCTAATGCATGAAGTTTGTCCTTTCTCCTTCCTTGAACCTTGAGTGACTCCATGTAGAAGGGGCTCTATCTTATATAAAGAATTGGTCTGTGGCTCCCATTCCGTTGATGCTAAAACCATGGCATCCATTGATGGCTCTGTAGAAGAAGCTTGATTCGTTGATGGATCTGAAATCTTTGCAGAATCAGCTAACTTCTTGATTCTTTCATCTATCCTGGACCAGTGGTCTTTAATTTGTTCAGCAAGCTGTAGCTTCATAGATGCTTGCTGAATCAGGTCAATGCTGTCCAGTTTAGCTTTTCCTGACTCCCCCATAGCTAGTGGCTCCTTTGGCAGGGAAATGGCTGGGACCATAACCTTTGTGATTTGAATGTCTAGCTCCTTAGATTTCTCCCCCTTTTTGTTATCATCAAGAGAGATGACTGGGAGTCCTTGAGCTGCCACTAGCTGGGCCAAGAGTAGTGCCTGCTTCTCCTGTTCCTTTTGCATCTGAGATAAAGTAGCTTCTACCTTGTCCACTCTAGAAGAGAGAGTCTTCAAGGAGGTAGCCACCTCAGGTTCCTTAGAGAAAAACCTGTTCATCTTGGACACAGTGAGAAGAGGAAGCTTTTCATCTAGCCTCCTTTCATTAGCATCCTTGAGATTGCTAATTGAGTCCTTGATTTCTCTAGCCTCAATCCTTGTCTGCATCATCTGTAGCCTTTGGATTTCCAGTGAATCCATAATAGCCTTGTAGAATTTCTTGTCATTGGCATTTGCAGACTCATGAGCCAGATAGGCCTCATTGTACTGCCTTGTGATTGCAGCATCCAGGGAGATCCTTCCTTGTAAATCTTCAGAAAGCCAGTTTGGTGTAGGAGGCACCACAGAAGTCCCAGTCTGTGAAGTAGTGGCCACCTGATTGTCACCAAAGCTGTCCTCATCATCAGAGAAATCAAACTCACCACTTGCTGCAGCTCCTGGAGATAGATTGGTCAAGGCATCCTTTGCTCTTTGCATTGATGCAGTTGTATGAATTAGTTGTAGTGACCTCTCTGCCTCCACATTGCCCTGTTGAGCCAAAACTTGATAGGCTGACACAGGATGAGTAAAGGTCTCAGGATCCAGGGAAATACTATCCAGAGTTTGTTGATAGAGCTCTTGGAAAGTAAGTTCCCTTTCTCCCTCATTGACCTCCATTGACTCACTAGCAATGGCTGCTTCCTCCCTTATGACTCCTGTAGTCCCTTCTCTCTCTCCTCTATTTTCTTGCATCATGGGCTCCCCATGGCTCACACCTCTCACACCCTCACCTTCACCTACTAAGGTGGAACTCTCAATCTCTCCTTTTTCCTGGCTGGAAGAAATAGCCAGCCTCTCACTCTCATTCTCTCCTTTTGCCTGGCTGCAAGCCAGCCTCTCAGTTTCACTCCCTCTCAATCCTAGAAGTGTCTCAACTACCATTAGATCATCTGCACTAGTTGTGGAAACAACTTGATTTTCAATTAGAGGTGCAGAGTGAACTATCAACAGTATGGTAGTTTGAACTGTCAACGGTATGGAGACCGTTGATGGAGAAACACTTGTCGACGAAAGAGCCTGTTTCGTTGATGAGGTCAAGAAAGCACTTCGAGAAAGTGAAATTACAGTAGAATATGTGGTGATTGATTTAAGAGATTGTTCCACAGATCCTCTTGTAACTTCAGAAAAGGATGATTGGTGGCCCAACAAATCACTTAACAAGTGATGGTCACCAATGTCAGAGTGGGGCTTCTCCAAGAAAAGAGTTGGAGAATCAAGGATAGATGAATGGATCATATCCACATCTAATGATTGAGTTGGTGAATTTGGTGGAGATAGTTCAAGATTGATATCAAGAGAATGGGACTGTAACCCCAGAGTTATGATAGGGGTTACATCAAATTGAATTTGTGCAACTGGAAGTGTTGCTTCCAGTGTGTGTGCACCCTGTGAAACCTGGGATTTTTGCTTTACTCTTCTTTGGTACTGGGAAATTGTAGACTGTGGGCTTACAGTGTCCCTTGCCCTCTTGGACTGTGCTCTGGGTGGAGAGCTTGTTTCAATAATTACATCCTTTTGGGAGGATGCAATTAGACTTGTGCTTAAATCCATTTTACTCATTGTGCCTTGTTGGGAAGACACAATGGGGCTAGGCTGGGAAACACTTACCTCACCTTCCTTATTCTTGGGGTTTGTTTGACTTTCACCCCTTCCCTCACCTCTCACAACTCCAGACTCACTCCCCTTAGGTTGTGTGGTAGTTTTTACAACAGGTGCCTTTTGAGAAGCACCTGAGGTTGGCTTGGAGGATTTCTTTGATTTTGGTTTTGTTCCTGGGGCAGGAGCCTGTTGGGTCACAGCTACAGACTCCATAGCAACTGGGTTGGATGAAACAATGGAAGTAACAGCTATACTAACAGGGATAGCAGTAGTTACCTCAATGATTGGCAGATACACCACTGAAACATCACCATTGTGGTTCAGCCTCAGTATGTCTGTCAATACTCTCTTCTCTTGCACAAAGCACTCAAACCTGGCAGTAGGGTTAGAGATAACTAATGGTGCTGGACTAACATGATTAGCCAGCATCATCAGAAACCTTGCATAATAGATATTTTTCTTCCTATTTGCCTTATCACCCAACTTAGCACCAATTTCATACATAAGTTGGGTGCTAAAGTTGTAATATCTATCATTTAGAAGCATGGTTAGGAGAATTAACATAGAGTTAGTTAATGCATCAAAATTACTAATCTTTCCAGAAAAGACCTTAATGAATGCATCAGCTAAATAGCTGTATTCCCTAACCAAACCTCTCCTAATTATCTTACCCAAGTTATCAGTAGGCAAAGAGTAGTTTATAGAATTTAGCACGGTAGTTATTTCAGTGTTAGTAGGCAAAGCATCACAGTTATTATCAGGAATATGTAAACATGCTTGCAAAACATCAGAATTAACTATGTACTCATTACCTTGAAGAGTGAATTGCAGTGTGCAGTTTGTTCCACTATACTCACATGAGGTCCAAATCTCCTCGATTATTTCATTGTAGAGTGGTGTAGAGTGAAACATCGCATAGCTCAACTTACAGTTCCTCATGAAGTCCATCATCTTGAAAAAGATGTTGTTCGGACTCTCCTTAACAACAAATGAAATAGAATTGTTCTTCTCATAGATGAACCCACCAGCAGACATAAGCTTGACTATGGGTGCCATTGTTGAGTGAGGAAAAGCTTCGAGCTGTATTACTTGTTAGAGAGAAGAAGATAGAAAAACTTTTGGAATTTTTGAGAACAGGTAGAAATGAAATAAAGAAATTGAAATTTCTTAAATACTCCCCCAAAAATTCTCAGAAATTAAGTCCAATAATTAATCTAAATTACCTGATTGGCTTAAAAAAGTAAACATTAGAATTAAATATTACCACGCTTTATACTTACAGGGGTGTATGTATAGATCGTGATAAAGAACGTGCAATTTCAACGGTTCAGATTAAAAAGCGCTACATCAACGAATCAGAATTGGGAATTTCAGGTCCCTTCTATTCCGTTGATAAAGCTGCGTTTCGTTGATATAAAAGAGCTATCAACGAAACACCCAGAAAAATGCTAAGACTATCAACGAAATGGCGTGTTTCGTTGACATAGTAATTTTGACTTAGACAAAATTTCACCTTTTCCTGAGAAAATCAATTCACAGAAAAATTATAGCAAATTCCTGGCTGCATTTTAACTTGCAAAAATCTCAAAATAATTAAGAGAAATTTAGCATACCTAGCTCACTTACTAATCTTGAGAATGTGGATTCATCAAGTGGCTTGGTAAAGATGTCTGCAAGTTGTTGTTCACTTGGAACAAAATGTAACTCCACAGTACCATTCATAACATGTTCTCTAATAAAGTGGTACTTGATGTCAATGTGCTTGGTCCTTGAATGCTGCACTGGATTCTCAGTAATGGCAATGGCACTAGTGTTGTCACAGAAAATAGGAATTTTCTCAACTCTTAATCCATAATCAAGTAGTTGGTTTTTCATCCATAAAATCTGTGCACAACAACTTCCAGCTGCAATATACTCAGCCTCGGCTGTGGAGGTGGAAACTGAGTTTTGTTTCTTGCTGAACCATGATACAAGCTTGTTTCCTAGAAATTGACAGGTTCCAGTTGTGCTTTTCCTGTCAATTTTACATCCTGCATAATCTGCATCTGAATAACCAATTAGTTCAAAACCAGATTCTCTAGGATACCAAATGCCAAGGTTTGGTGTTCCTTTGAGATATCTGAAAATTCTTTTAATAGCACTAAATGGGATTCCCTAGGATCAGCCTGAAATCTAGCACATAGACATGTAGCAAACATATATAATATCAGGTCTACTAGCTGTTAAATATAAAAGTGAGCCAACCATGCCTCTGTAACTTGAAATGTCCACAGATTTTTCCTTAGTATTCAATTCAAGTTTGGTGGCAGTAGGCATGGGTGTTTTGGCAGGAGAGCATTCCATTAAGTTAAACCTCTTTAACAAATCATTAATGTACTTGGTTTGACTAATGAAAATGCCTTCATTAACTTGCTTTACTTGAAGACCAAGAAAATAAGTTAATTCTCCCATCATGCTCATTTCATACTTACTTTGCATAAGCTTGGCAAACTTTTGACAAAGTTTTTCATCTGTAGACCCAAAAATTATGTCATCTACATAAATTTGAACAAGTATTGTAGAGCCATTTACAATCCTATGAAAAAGAGTTTTATCTACAGTACCTCTAGTGAAGTGATTCTCAAGAAGGAACTGCGACAATGTGTCATACCAGGCTCTAGGTGCTTGTTTCAAACCATAGAGTGCTTTGAGGAGAAAGTACACATACTCTGGAAAATCATCATCTTCAAAGCCAGGAGGTTGACTCACATACACCTCCTCTTCCAGTTCCCCATTCAGAAAAGCACTCTTCACATCCATTTGAAAGACCTTGAAATTGGCATGGGCTGCATAGGCTAGGAAAATCCTTATTGCTTCTAGTCTTGCAACAGGAGCAAAGGTTTCATCAAAATCAATTCCCTCTTCCTGTGAGTAGCCTTTTGCAACCAATCTAGCTTTGTTCCTTGTGACTATGCCATTTTCATCCATCTTGTTTCTGAACACCCATTTTGTGCCTATTACACTCCTGTCTTTAGGCTTGGGCACCAGCTTCCAAACATTGTTCCTCTCGAATTGGTTTAGCTCCTCTTGCATAGCCAAAACCCAATCTGGATCTAGAAGTGCATCCTCAACTTTCTTTGGCTCTTCTTGGGACAGAAAGCTACTATATAGACATTCCTCTTGAGTTGCTCTTCTAGTTTGAACTTTTGAAGAAACATCACCTATAATAAGTTCAAAGGGATGATCTTTAGTCCATTTTCTTGAGGGAGGTAGATTTGCTCTTGAAGAAGTAGCTTCATGATCATGATTGCCTTGATTAGATATTTGTCCTTGAGAAACTCCCCCTGAGTTTGTTGTCCCTAATTGATCACTCCTGGAAGCATTTCTGTGACTGTCAACGGAATGTCCATTTTGACTGTCAACGAAACGCTCATTCTGACTGTCAACAAAATGACCATTTGGTCTACTAGCAGCTATTCTTTTCAATCTTAATGCAGCAATTTCATCTTCACTGCTGCTTTCATTTGTGCTAGATACAACAACTTTGGACTGTTTCTCAATAGTCTTATCATGATCCATTTGTTCTCCTTCCTCATTCTCAAAAGAGAGACTTTCATGGAAACCTTCATCACAGAGACCCTGAATTTTGAGATCATCAAAAACAACATGTACAGATTCCATAACAATGTTGGTTCTGAGATTGTAGACTCTGTAGGCTTTCCCTGCTGCATAACCCACAAATATTGCTTCATCTGCCTTTGCTTCAAATTTCCCCAAGTGATCAGCTTGATTTCTCAGAACAAAACACTTGCAACCAAAGACATGAAGAAAATCCAATAGTGGTTTCTTTCTTTTGAGTAGTTGATAAGGTGTCATTCCCTTGGCCTGATTAATCAAAGAAATATTTTGAGTGAAGCAAGCTGTGTTGACTGCCTCAGCCCAAAAATAAGTAGGTAACTTTGATTCATCTAGCATTGTCCTTGCAGCTTCAATAAGTGTTCTGTTTTTCCTTTCAACTACACCATTTTGCTGTGGTGTCCTTGCTGCTGAAAACTCATGCAATATACCATTTTCTTCACAGAACACTTTCATGCTTGAATTCTTGAATTCTGTCCCATTGTCACTCCTAATTCTTCTCACTTTGAAATCAGGATGATTGCTTACCATCTTGATGTGATTGATAATGATTTCACTTGCCTCATCTTTGGAGTGCAAAAAGAAAGTCCATGTAAATCTAGAAAAATCATCAACAATCACAAGACAGTACTTCTTCTTTGAAATTGACATGACATTTACAGGGCCAAATAAATCCATGTGGAGCAACTCAAGCTGTTGAACAATTGATGACTCTGTCTTGCTTTTGAATGATGCCTTCTTTTGTTTCCCTTTTTGACAGGCATCACACAAACCATCCTTGGAGAATTCTACCTGTGGAATTCCTCTAGCAAGATCTTTCCTTACCAAATCATTCATGACTTTGAAATTCAGATGAGATAATTTCTTGTGCCACAGCCAACTTTCATCCTTGCTTGCCTTGCTGAAAAGACATGTGATGGTGTCTGGACTTGTGCTGCTAAAGTCAGCAATGTACACGTTCCCTCTTCTGAATCCAGTCATGACCACATTGTTGTTTCCTACCTTAGAAACAACACAGGCTTCTTTTGAAAAAGTAACTAAAAATCCTTTGTCACAAAGTTGGCTGATACTAAGCAGGTTGTGCTTAAGACCATCCACCAATGCAACCTCATCAATGATGACATTCTCTTTTGAAATCAAGCCATATCCCTTTGTGTATCCTTTGCTGTCATCTCCAAAAGCAATACAAGGGCCAGCTTTTTCCTGAAATTCTGTGAGCAGGGTAGAATCACCAGTCATGTGTCTTGAACAACCACTATCCAAGTACCAAAGATTCCTTTTGTCTCCCTGCACACAACAAACCAAATCAAGTTGATTTTGGTACCCAAGTTTCCTTGGGTCCTGTCTTGTTAGCCTTTGATTTCCCTCTCAGATCATTTTTCACTTGTGTTGATCTTTGAGGGTTGCTCACAGTTTCATTCTCAGCATGCATAGATGGAGGAACAAACATGTTATTCCATGGCATTTGTGGCATGTTAAACATATTCATGTAAGGGTTAGACACAAATGACATACCAGCATATGGATTTTGATACTGTGCATATGGAGCAAACATGTTAGGCATAACAGGCATTGCAGGTATAGAATCATTCAATGTAGACTTAGGCATTCTCACATTAGCAGGTTTCTTAACAGACTTGCAATTAGCAGATAGATGATTAACACTACCACAATTAACACATGTCTTTCTAGGTGCATATTTATCAGGTGTGTAATTATTGTGCTTGTTAATCCCTACTTTTCCATTTCTGTTATTCTTTTTGTTACCTTTAGTCTCAACTTGAACTTTCTCTAACTTGTCTTTCAATTGCTTGTTAGACAAGTGACCTACATTAGCTCTTTCAACAGGCTTCTCAACTTTCTTTGATTTACTAGACTCACCTTGAACAAAGTTCTTGGTGACAGGACCATACTTTTCATTAAGTCTAGTGAGTTCTACTTTTTTTTTCTCTGTCAACGAAACAGCATGATCGGTTGATGGTTCATCTGTCAACGAAACATTGCATTCCGTTGACATATCAACCTTCAACAAATGATCATTGTTGTTTGTTGACTCTGATTCTGATTCTAAGGTTTCAACAGCATACCCTAGTTTCTCCTTGTTCTTTTTCCATGATTGCTCACAGAAAGATTCCACACCTTGAACATTAATGATGTTGCTAGCAACATTCCTGGAATCTTTCCATTTTGCAATCACACTCTGTTCTATCTCTAGTTGTGTTTTAATAATTTCTTCCCTCTTTAATACTTTCTCAAGTTCCAGCTTAGCATCCCTACTAACACATCTCATTTTCTCAAACTCAATGAGTTGTGCTTCTAACATGGCATTCTTATCACTTAAGAGCAGATTTGATTCTTTAATCCTTGAATTCTCCTTGGTAAGTGATTTAAGAGTAACACGCAGATTGTATAGTACAGTAGACATTTCATTTACTGCACTATCCCATTCCTCTTTAGAAATCTCAGAAAGATTAGTAATTGTTACCTGGTTGCTTGAGGAGCTTGCTTCCTGCTCATGATTGTTAGCCATAAGAGCCAAGTTGACATACTCAACATCATCATCAGAATCTTCACCATTACCAGCCCAATCATACTCCTGAGACATGAAAGCCTTTTCTTTTTGCTTGAGAAGTTCAAAGTATTTCTTTTTATAATCAACAGGCTCAAATTTCCTGTTGCCCTTCTCAATCTTGGGCTTTCTGCAGTCTCCAGCAAAGTGACCAAGCATTCCACAATTGAAACATTTAGATTTAGACTTTTCAATCCAGTTACTTTTGTTAGGTTGAAAGTCTCTCCTTGGTGGCCTTGCTTCTGAGTTTCTCTTGAACTTGACTTAGAGAATTTTCTTGACAGAAAAGCAATGTGTTCATCAATCTCATCTAAGTCATCCAAGTTGGCTGGTTCTGATTCTTCTTCCTCTGTCATCTTGCCTTTTCCCTTGCTAACATCACTTCTACAACTAGCTCGACTAGTTGTGGCTTTTGCAGCTTCCTCATTGTCATCTTCCAGTTGGTTCACAGATGCAATCAATGCAATAGATCCACCCTTCTTCTGTACCTTCTCAATTTCTTCATCTTGCTCCATTTCCAACTCATATGTCTTTAATTTTCCATACAGCCTTTCAAGAGTGTAATCTTTGTACTCTTGAGTGTTTCTTAGAGAAACAGTCATAGGCTTCCATTCTTTTGGAAGAGCTCTTAGAAATTTAAGGTTTGAATCCTTAGTTTGGTAGATTCTCCCATACAACTTTAATCCATTCAGAAGCTTTTGAAACCTACTAAACGTGTCATTTAGGGTTTCACCAGCTTTAAAGTGAAAGTGCTCATATTGTTGTATAAGGAGTTGCATTTTGTTCTCCCTTACTTGCTCAGTTCCTTCACATAGTGTTCTGACAGTGTCCCATACTTCTTTGGAGGTTGTACAATTTATGACATTGTCAAACATCTCTTGCTCCAAACCATTAAACAGAATGTTCATGGTTCTTTTATCTTTATGGACTTCTGCAACATCTTCAATAGTCCATTCTGAGACAAGTTTTGGAATTTCCACATCAGGAGCATCATCTGGAAGTCCAACTCTAGATGCAAACTTCATGGGAACGTGTGGACCATTCTCAATGCAGTCTACATACCTCTCGTCCATAGACATGAGATGTAAATGCATCTTTACTTTCCAGTGAAAGTAATTGTCCTTATCAAGAACTGGTATCTTCACACCTGCATCCTTCTTCACCATGGTTTCTGTTTTGGTCTTGATCTTTAAACTTCTTGTATGTTAGAAGCTTGCTCTGATACCAATTGTTAATCCCAAATGACCTAACAGAATTGTAGAAGGGGGGGTTGAATACAATTCTTGATATTTTCTTAAACTTAAAACACTTATAAAAATAAAACTGAACTGAATAAGTAAAAACACAAGATATAAATAATTCAGTTGGATTGTTTGATGATCCAACTGAACTGTTTTTATTTCGGAAATAATCTGTGATACAAATGTACACAGCTGCTCAGTTACTAGATTTGTAGAGAAGAAAATGCTCTCAAAAATAGCTAATACAATCTATTTGTTTTTCTTCCCTTATTCTATTTTAACTGCTACACTTGGTTATATATTCCCAAGTTTACAATACTATTTTTTGTTACACTTAAGTACACTGAAGGTAACCGCCAGTAGCTTGCTTTTCATTCCTTTTGTCCAGTGGTCCTTGGAGATCCTTGTCTTTTGTCTTCATGCTTATTCTGATCCCACTCAAGAACCCAATTGGGAATTGGAATGTTTCCTTATTTCCAGTGACCATTTTAATGGCTCCCAATGCAAATGCACACTTCTACATCTCCTTTTGATCTGTCAGAAAGTTGTCACTATCACTTTGTCAACTATACAGAAGAGCAATAATGATCCGTTGATGGCAGGAGAATGTATTTCGTTGATAGCTTTATTCTTCATTCCGTTGATGGTGTATCCTTGTTTCGTTGATAGAGTAATCTTCATACCGTTGACATGTCTTCACTTAGGCAAAATTACAAGGCATGATATACTTACAATTAACCAACCTATTTTGCCTATCTAGTACTTAGTCAACATGACTTAGGAAACCTATCTAATACATACATCAAATGCATATCAAACTGTGAAGTATTGTACAGTGCAATTGCTACAACACTCATTCCGTTGATGAGCTTCCTGTCAACGAAACACTGCAGAGCATGCCATTCCATTGACAGTTACAAAATGACTTAATACAAAATCTACTAAGTGTTTTTATAATTATCATCAATAACAACATATTCCTAACACCTACCATTGTCACGGTAGAAGTGCCTTCAAATAGAATCATTTTCTCCCCTCCCAGAGTGAACATCGCTGGCTCCCAAAGGGATTTTCCACTCGCAGATTTATCTGGAGAAAGTGGAAGGCAACTTGGTTAGTCTATCACTGAAGCAATTCAGATTTCAAATCCAAGTGATTTGATAGACATGATTGAGGATCGGGATTTGCGAACTCCCATTGCACCACCACTGACCTCTCTTGAAGAGGCTAGGGTGAGTTTCAATGCAGGTACTGATCAAAAAGGAGCAAACAAACAGCTAATGTTGAGTGATGCGAGTCAAACGCTGAGTGAAACACATGCACGTGAGATGAGTGATACACTTTCAAGAGAAATTCAAGTGAGTGCACACACAGACACATACACTGCAATGTAGTTAGCTCACATAGCTGATCTACAGGAACATCTATTCAAAACTGAGGCTGATAAAGAACTTTTGCAAGCACAAGTGGTTGAACGGTCTTCTTCTTCCACCTCTGTCAAAAATCACCTAGGACTACTCAAGGAAATTTTGAAGACAAATTTACTACCCAAGATCAACTCCATCAACTATCTCAACTCCTACTGGCTTCAGATACTCATAAAGTTAAAACTGTAGAGAATTCCTCAACTAAGGGGGAGAAGTTTCTAGAGAAGTTTCTAGAGAAGTTTATAGAGAAGTTTGGAGAAGCTAGGAAGAGGGAGCTGAAAAAGATATAAAAGGTAAAGAGGGAGTTTCAGGGGAGAGTAAAGGATAATTAGCTCTGTTTTGTGAATGTTATATGTATAGAGCTTAGGTAAATCAAGACAGGTTAAATGTTATCATATGTTCAGTCTAGAGGAACACATGTCTTGCATTTATCTTTACTGGTGAAATCTGGAAATGTCATATTTGATCCAGAACTTTCTAGTATTTACTTAGGCTTAAGAGTTTTATCTTTTTCTTGGTTTTAGTTGAGCGATCCTCTAGGTATTTGGTTGTTATTCTCTAACAAACAAATAGGGGGAGATTGAAAGGCATATGAAATAGCCTATTTATAATTCGAGGATTCTACTCAACTTAAACAAGAATGTAATAAGTAAATATTAGATCAGATGTCACATGAATCTCAGAAGATTATATTTGTCAAAGAATGAAGATTAAAGTCATCTACAGACTTGAAGTGATTCTACATTGAAAGAAGCTCAATTTGTTGATCAAGCCTCAATGAAGTATTCAAGCTCAGTGGATTTATTAAAGTGACGGAGATTTCAAGCTGTGACAGCAAAAAATACTGATTACGGAGTTTTTGAATGAAAAGGAAGTGAATCACTACTTAAAGTCAAACAGATAAAGAACAGACATTGTCGTTAGTCACTCATGAACCAGACAGTGCATCGAGTGTCAACGTACTATTGTGTTTGTTATTTATCTAAGTTTTAAGTGATTCTGGAATTTATTGAGAAGTCAATTAATTCTATTTATTCTCTTATAAATAATTAATACTATTGAGTAAATTATTTATTAAATTAATTCTGTAAAGAATTAATTTAATACATAATTTATTTAGTTAATTATTTAAATTAGAATAAAAAGAAATTAATTGAGAAGTCAACTAATTCTATTTATTCTATTATAAATAATTAATACTATCAAGTATATTATTTATTAAATTAATTCTGTAAAGAATTAATTTAATACATAATTTATTTAGTTAATTATTTAAATTAGAATAAAAATGAACTAGGAAGACTTAGGTTTGAACTAGGAAGACTTAGGTTTGAACTAGGAAGACTTAGAAAAATGAACTAGGAAGACTCACAAGTGAGTCTTCCCGAAAGTCTTCCTAGGCCAAACCATTGTCTTACCGATTGTCTTCTTAGTACAACCATTGTCTTCCCGAGATTCTTCCAAGAGTAAAAGTTTTGTTTTCCTCTAAGTCTTCCAAGGTTTAATTCTATTCTGAGTTAGTGGCTTGCACGTGGGATTCAAGTGAAATGATTTAATATAAATACAACGCAGAAGACTTTTCATAAAAGATTATTACATACACAGAAGCAAAAAGACACATCAACCAAAAACATTACATTTCTTTGTCTTCATTACTTCTTCATCAGCAAAGCATTCAAATTCTGCAGGAGTATTAATTCTTGATTGTTCTTCAACATTTAATTCATAAGAATTGTATCTCTTGTACTGCTTTGACTTTCTAGCGGATCA
This sequence comes from Heracleum sosnowskyi, assembly GCA_030848705.1. Classification (NCBI taxonomy): domain Eukaryota; kingdom Viridiplantae; phylum Streptophyta; class Magnoliopsida; order Apiales; family Apiaceae; genus Heracleum; species Heracleum sosnowskyi. Next base: position 83,403,404 of record CM061241.1, on the reverse strand, counting down.
TAATCCCTAGATTTTATATCGAACTACTTTTTAGTATTCGATCCTTTTTATTACAAAAATAGATAAATTCATGTCGAATTTATTCTAGATTTGTTTTATCAAGTTCATTGTAATCAGTGATCAGAATTGTAACACCCTTCAAGTTTAATAGAGTTTTATTTAACTTGAATATTGTTTCAATTTTATTCCGCACTTATTTGTTCTTGAATTGTTAAATCTTTAAAAGGACAAATTCGATAAAACGGTATAGTTTGTATTCAACCCCCCTTCTACAAACTTATCAGGACCTAACAAGTGGTGACTTTACAAGTAGTACGATATGCCCACAATATGGGAAGCAATTCGTCTACCCAAGTGTTTCTGGAGCGTTCAACTCTTTTCTTCAGTCCATCTAGGATAATTCGATTTGCAACCTCAGCTTGCCCATTAGCTTGAGGATGGGCAACAGAAGTGAAGCGCAACTTGATATCATTCTCATCACAATACTTTTTAAACTCATCATTGTTAAACTGAGTTCCATTGTCCGTGACCATGACTCGTGGAATTCCATATCTGCATATCACATTTTCCCAGAAGAAGTTCATCACTTGCTTGGTGGTTATCTTGGCTAAGGGTTTAGCCTCAATCCACTTGGTGAAGTAGTCGATTGCTACTATCAAAAACTTTCTTTGAGCACTTGCCATTGGAAATGGCCCAAGTATATCCATTCCCCACATAGCAAAGGGGATAGGTGAGTTAATGGATGTCATCATCTCTGGTGGTTGTCTAACCACTGGTGCATGTTTCTGGCACCGTTCACACTTCTTTACATAGCTTTTAGCATCAGCAAGCATGCTTGGCCAATAAAAACCTAGGCGGGTGACTTTATGAGCAAGGGCTCTGCCCCCCAAGTGTTGCCCACAGATTCCTTCATGCACTTCCTTTAGGGCCAATTCTGCCTCTTGAGGTCTCAAACATTTCAGATATGGAATGATGAAAGACTTCTTGTATAGGAGTCCCTCAATCAGGGTATACCTTAGTGCTCTCACATATAGCTTTCGTGCTTCTGAGGTATCGTTGGGTAGCCACCCAGTTTCCAGATGAGCTTTGATGGGATCCATCCAACAGCTGCCAACATCAATGGGTGCTACCAACTTTCCGTTGATGCTTGGGGTCTTCAAGACTTGGAAGTATACACTCCCTGCATAGTTTTCAATTTCAGAAGAAGCAAACTTAGACATGGCATCAGCCTTCACGTTCTCTTCTGTTGGAATGTGCTCCACATAGCATTCATCAAATTGAGTCATGATGGCCTTGACAAGTTTCAAGTACTTGGCCATGACTTCATCTCTGGCCTCAAATTCCCCATTTACTTGGGAAACCACTAGCCTCGAGTCTCCACATACTTTCAGAGTTTTGACCCTCAAGGCTCCAGCCAGCCCAAAGCCAGCTATCAGAGCTTCATACTCAGCCTCATTGTTTGTCGTTGGGAAGTCAAGTTTTAGTGCATACTCAATGAGGAATCCATCAGGACTTTGTAGCACTAAACCAGCTCCTCTTGATTTTGTTTTTGATGCTCCATCAAAATAGAGCACCCAACATTCTTTGGAGATTATGTCTTCAACTTCCTTGTCTTCCACTATCGTTTCCTGCCCCCCGACTTCTTGGTTGTCAATGGTACATTCAACCATGAAGTCAGCAAGTGCTTGAGCTTTTATGGCCGTTCGAGGCTTATACTTTATGTCGAATTCGCCCAATTCAATGGCCCATTTGATCAGTCTTCCACTAACTTGAGGGCTATGCAAGATGTTTCTTAGAGGTTGATCAGTCAAGACCTCTATCTTGTGAGCTTGGAAGTACGGACGTAGCTTTCTTGAGGCCATTATTAAGGCTAAGGCAAACTTCTCAATCGTTGAGTAGTTTATTTCTGCCCCATGAAGAATCTTACTCACATAGTAGACGGGCTTCTACACTTTCAATTCTTCCTTTATCAGTACAGCTCCAAGGGCTGTGTTAGAAACTGCCAAGTACAAGTAGAGAGTTTCCCCTGGCTTGGGTTTTGCCAATAGTGGTGCCTCAGCCATGTATTTCTTCAGGGCCTTAAAGGCCTCTTGGCTTTCAGTTGTCCATTCAAAATTTTTCACTTTTTTGAGTGCTTTGAAGAAGGGTAAACACTTCTCTCCTGACTTGGAGATGAACCTTACCAATGTTGCCACTCTCCCTGTTAGTTTTTGGACATCTTTGACAGTCCGTGGTGGCTCCATGTCTAGAATTGCTTTGATTTTGTCGGGATTGGCCTCGATTCCTCTCTTGGAAACCATTAGGCCTAAAAACTTTCCCGAGCCTACACCAAAGGCACACTTAGCTGAATTCAACATCATCTTGTGGTGCCTCAGCACTTCGAATGCCTCTCGGAGGTGGATCTGACAATACCATACCATAATCAAAAGGTACAACGGCCCAAGTGACCTCCATGGTTTTTCCAATTAGGTGCTCAAAGATTTTGTTTACCAACCTTTGATAGGTCGCTCCTGCATTCTTAAGCCCAAAAGCCATGACTAAGAAACAGAAGACACCAAAGTTAGTGATGAATGATACCTTGGCGATGTCATCTTTGTGCATCTTGATTTGATTATATCCATTGAAGCCATCCATGAAACTTAGCATCTCATGCCCAGCAGTGGCATCTATTAGAGCATCAATCCTTGGTGAGGGAAAACAATCCTTAGGACATGCATCATTCAAGTCAGTGAAGTCGACGCACATCCTCCACTTCCCGTTAGCTTTTTTGACCATCACGGGGTTAGCTAACCATTCTGGGAATTGGATTTCCTCAATGAACCCAGCTTCCAAAAGCTTATTCACTTCTTGCTTAATGGCTTCAAGCCTCTCTGGAGCAAAATTTCTTTTTTTTGTTTCACTGTCTTCCTTTCTGGATCCACATTCAATTTGTGAGATATCAATTGGGGATCAATCCCTGGAATGTCGGCCGCTGTCCAAGCAAAAACGTCATTGTTTTCTTGAAGAAAAGACGTGAGTTTGCTTTTCAATGGTTCGGGCAGTAGTGCCCCAATATAAGTAACCTTCTCTGGTTCACCCGGGACTAAGGGAATTGGGATTAAATCCTCAGCTGGTTTCCCTCTTCGGTCCTCATTGTCACTAGTGTCCATGTCTTCAATGGGGAGAACCTGCCCCCCGATTCCATCAGGCCTTAGCGCGGCTACATAACAACTTCTAGCCATCTTTTGGTCTCCTCGTTCTTCACCAATCCCATTCCTCGTTGGGAACTTGATTTTTAGATGGTAAGATGAGGCAACGGCCTTGAACGCATGAAGACCAGTCCTTCCCATGATTGCATTGTAGGTTGAAGTCGCTTTTATAACTATGAAGTTCAACATCTGAGTAGATGTATTCATCCCTTGCCCCATAGTCATTGGGAGTTGGATAGTGCCTTCCACTTTTGATTCCACCCCGTTGAATCCATATATTGGCATATTTGAGGGCGTTAACTGAGAGTCTGTGTAACCCATCTTGATAAAGGCATCGTGGAACAAGATATCCACTGAAACTCCATTATCAACCAAGACTCTTTTTGTTTCGGAGTTGCCTATCACAGGTATTATGACAAGAGGATCATCATGGGGGCACTTCACCCCTTCCAAGTCTGAATCGTCAAAACCTATTGACACTTCTGTTCTGGCACGCTTCGGTGCTTCTCCAACCACAGTCATTACCTCTCGGGCATAAGCCTTTCTTGAGTTTCGGGAGGACCCAACAGAAGTTGGCCCTCCGAATATCATGTTGATCACTGGCCCTCGGGGCTTGGGATTCCGATCTTGATCGTTGTCCCTTCTATCATAATCCTTCCTTTCATAGTTCCCCCTTTGGCTCCCTTGGCTTCCATCCTTAGTGAACTTGCTGAGTTTCCCTCTTCGTATCAGAAACTCAATCTCATCTTTCAATTGTCTACAATCATCGGTGTCATGACCAACTTCTTTGTGGAACCGACAAAACTGATTTTGGTTCCGTTTGGACAAATCAGCCCTCATTGGCTTTGTCCATTTGATATCTTCTTCCTTGGCTATCTCCATCAGAATTTGACTCCTGGGAGTATTCAATCTTGCATATTCTGTGAATTTTGGCCCAAAATTGCTTCTCTTAGGGGGAGAATCGGAGTTCTTTGATGTTCGGGGAAACTTTTCCTTGACGTCGTACTCCTGAGTTTCTTTTCTTTTCTTTGAGTTTCCACTACCCCCAGTAGTGGGTTCATATTTTCTCATACTTTCTTCAGCCTTGATATACTTTCCGGCTCTATCTTGGAGCTTCAGCATGCTCTCGGGGGGATGTTTAGCTAACGACCGTTTGAAGTGGTCATCAGTGGTTCCTTGTTGCAGGGCTATCATAGCCACTCTGTCCTCTAAGTCCGAGACTTTTAAAGCCTCTCGAGTGAATCTATTGATGTAGTCCCTTAGGGCCTCATTCTGCCCTTTCCGGATGGCCATGAGTGATGCAGAACTTTTCTCATGCACCCTTCCACTAATGAACTGATTGATGAAAGCCTTGCTTAGTTCCTTGAATGACCCAATAGAGTTGGGAGGTAGACGGCTATACCAACGTTGGGCCATGCCTGCCAAAGTTTGTGGAAACGCCCTACACTTGACCGCATCGTTGGTTGGCTGCAACAGCAGTGCATTGGAGAAGGTCCTTACATGTTTTGCGGGATCTCCCGTTCCATCATAGGCTTTGATCGAAGGCATATTAAACTTTCTGGATATAGCCGTTTTCATGATGTCTTGAGTAAACGGTGGTGTAGGATCATCAGGATCTCCTAGGGGCAACAGAATACTAGGATCACCCCTTGGGGCTTCAGCCCTCTTGGTCCTTCTTGCCGGTGGATCCAAGTTGATTATCGGGATCCCTTCAGTCGTTCGGCCCCGAGATTGAGCGGCCTCTTCTTCAGCAAGGAGTTTTTTGAGCCTTGCAGTCTCTGCCTCATGGGCTGCAGGTTTCTCCCTAGTAGTTTGGGGTTGCTCCCGATTTGTCTGGGAAGAATGTCTCCTTCTTGGGGCGACATTCTCCCCAGTTGTATAACCCTCATCCTCGGTGTATGGGCCAGAGTAATCTTGAATGAGAGGGGTCTGACGAGTTTGGGGTCCCAAACCTTGAATATAAGGGGGTACATATGCCTCATGGTATATTGGATTAGTTCCACTACCACCCGCCATGGGTCGAGGGGGCATGCCATATCTTGGCATCCCCAAAGTCTGACTCGCGTATTGAGGGAGATCAGTAGTATGGAGTTGAAGGCTCCTTGGTGCACTCATGAGTAGCGGGGAGGTCGTGATTGGTTGCTGGTGAACGGTCTCTTGTGGATTAGATCCATGAATGACCATCTGTAGGGGATTCGTCCCTTCAACCGAAATCGGGATTTCCGGTCCTTGAGTGTTGGTGGGGATATTCGCCCCTTGTGTGCCAGTAGTCGGCGGTGGCTGATCAGCCTCAGAGGTGATAGGGCGATCATCGGTAGTTTGACTATCCCGAGCTGTTCTTCGTGTGTTTGCCATGGTTGATGTTGTCGTCCCACAGACGGCGCCAAATTTTGTGGATTAAAAATCGTGCCTTATGAATTTAATGCTAGGATTAATGAGCTTCGAGCTTTAATGGCTGCACTCGTGTTTCCGGACTAAATTGGTCCTCACAAGATACCTACGTATCTCAATTAATGTTGAGAATCAAGCCAAAGACGTAGTTCTGATTGTAGGATCAGGGACCTTATATAGGCGTCTAGAGCCTAGTATTTATGGTATGTTTAGGAGTCTTAGCGAATAAGTCTCCTTTTTGATATTGGATAAGCATTGTATTGCTTGCAGGATAAGTCTTTTCCTTGTCGATAAAGGCTTTGACTCATTAATTGCCTTTGATTGGGATTCTGGATCCTTCTTTGACCAATTTGCCATAATTTGGACTCTTTTTATGAGCTGTATATTTTCCCTATTCATTAATTACGAAATTAATGAATAATTAGGGTGTCGAGCCTTAAATATCGGCCTTTTGTTTGACTAGTCAATTATATTTCTATAATTACTTTTCTGTCCCTATCAAATAACAAGGAGACACATGACATTTTATCAAACTTTTTTGGAGCTTTTGTTTGATTCCTTATCATTTTTCTTTTAGAATATTAAAATACACTAACAAATTATTCAAAATCTATCATTTATTATAAGTATCTAATAAAATTCACTAATTTTTGAATATCACGAGATGGTAATGAATTTCTAAAAATCTTAATTGAATGTAGCAAGATTTTAATATATTCTTTAAAATTTAAATTGTTATTCAAAATCTATCATTTTTTAAGAGAAAAATCTATCGTTTATTATATCTAACAAAATCATTGATTTTTGAATGCCATAAATGAATTTCTAAAAATCTAAATTAAATGTACCAAGATTTTAATTGATTATTTAACTTTAAAATGAGACTTTTCCCTTTAACAATAATTTAAAAGATTATAAAACCAAATCCTTACAAATTAGAGAACACATGAATCTAGAGTTTACAAATAAGCGCATGCAACGTTCACCCAAACAATACCACCATGCTCAAGGGTATTTTTGGAATTCAAGAAATATTCCGTAGTATAAATATATAGATAGTTGGATACACTACGCTCTCAGCATTTCATATAGAGTGTTACACAGGCAACGGCTCACGGCTCACCCAAACAATACCACCACCATGCTCAAGGGTATTTTTGGAATTCAAGAAATATTCGTTAGTATAAATATAGATAGTTGGATACACTACACTCTCACCATTTCATATAGAGAGTTACATAAAACTACAGCTATGTTCATTCAAAATCTCATGAATTTTAATAAAATTATAAAATGAATAATGCTAGATAACCAAACAAAATCTCCAAAAATATGTACAAAATGATGGGGTAGTGTTGAGTGGGCAAAATAAGAAATTTTAATTGGTGAGATTTATATGAATGCACACCCCTTCATATCATTAATTATTCTATCAACCTAACCTATAATAACAAGACACGTGGTATTTTATGAACCTTTTTTTGGAGTTTTTGTATGATTAGTTAACATTTTTCTTTTAGAATATATAAAATACACTAACAATTTATTCAAAATCTATTATTTATTATAAATATCTAATAAAATTCACTGATGTTTGAATACCATGAGATTTTAATGAATTTCTAAAAATCTTAATTGAATGTAGCAAGATTTTAATAGATTCTTTAAAATCCAAATTGTTATTCAAAATCTATCATTTTTTTAAGAGAAAAATCTATCGTTTATTATATCTAACAAAATCATTGATTTTTGAATACCATAAATGAATTTCTAAAAATCTAAATTAAATATACCAAGATTTTAATAAATTATTTAAAATTCAAATTGAACACACTTAAATTTTAAGAAATTTTTTAAAAATCACAATCAAATATAAATTAATCAACTTTTTAAAATTCAGATTAAAAAAATTATAATTTTAAAATTCAATAAAGTTCTTTTGAAATTGGGAATTGAATATACCAACCAAGCTGGCATATTAACTTTAAAATGAGACTTTTTCCTTAAACAATAATTTAAAAGATTATAAAATCAAATCCTTACAAATTAGAGAACACATGAATCTAGAGTTTACAAATAAGTATAAGCAACCGCTCACCCCAAACAATACAAGGGTATTTTTGGAATTCAAGAAATATTCCCTAGTATAAATATAGATAGTTGGATATAGGGGTGATCACATTTCGGGTTAAACCGCATAATCCGTAAAAACTAATCCGATTTTGAACCGATCCGAACCGAACCCAAAGTATGGTTCGCAGTTTCGGTTCAACTACTTTAAAAAACCACTGATCATGGGTTGGTTTCTGGTTGACAAATACTCAACCTGCTGAACCGCATCTATATACTTATATATATTAATTTTATATTTATGATTATATAATATAAAGTAATTTTATCTTATGAATCATAAATTTTATATTACTTTTCGTATCCAATATTTCATTATTGTAATTAAATTGAACGTTAGTCATTTGCGGTTAATACTTTGTTATGTAGGAATAATTTTTATTATTTATGCATATTTAAAGAAGGAAAATTTGAATTTCATAACTATTTTTATTTCCTATTTTTACTAATCAAATTATCTGGGAAAATTTAAATCGGAAAGGTATTATTTTATTTTATAATTTTGTTAACCAAATTTTGTCGTGAACCGTCAAAATCCGTTAATCCGAACCGACTAAAACCAAACCGAATAGTTTGGTTTTGTTGATTTACGAGTTACGATTTGGTTTAATTTTTTCAAGAACCGCTATTTTGTGGTTTAGTTCCGATTTGATATCTAACCTGAACCAAATTGGATACACTACCCTCTCAGCATTTCATACAGAGAGTTACACAAAACTACAGCTGTGTTCATCAAACAATAATAATAATTTATGTATCTACAAGACTCGATCTAGACTATCGAGCTTGTTTATACATAGATCTATAGAAATTTATCTTCAATTGTAGTAATCTTGTGGTGAATTAAGGTCAGTTTTTTGTAAATTGTTTTATTCAGTTGATATATTAATGATTTTGTCTATGCATCTATATATCTGGCTATGTCTGTATTTATTCTGCAATTTTTCAGTGCACCTGTGTGTTTCTGTAGGTATCATGAAGAGAACAATGGACAATTTGGCTGTTAGCGCATCACCCATCAAGACGTCTTCGATTTCTTCTAGCGGAGAATCGTTAGTTTTTATTTTTATAACTTTTGTTTGCTGTGACTTTTGTTAGTAGTAATTTAAATTTGGTTTGGTTTTTGAAATTTGAATAAGCTAGCTGATTGTTATTGTTGTCAGCTGTGAATTAGTCGTATTAGTTTGTTCAGCTTTATTAGGATCATGCACGTAGTGGAGATAAACCAGGAAACTAGTTGCTGGTTTGTAGGGGAGAATAACTATCAGTCTATTTATATTTGCTTGTATTTCTTTTCTGTGGCATCTGAGTTAATACATCAACTTTGTTTTCTCTTATCTGTCTTTACATAATTGTTGTGTGAGAGTTAATTATATCAGCCTAAATCTAACATCTGGTATCAGAGCGCGCTGGTATACAGAATAGCCACAACATGGACACTGGAAAAAGTAAAGGAGGTTCTTTTGGGTTAACCTATCCAGTGTTGACTAGGGGAAACTACACAACCTGGGCATTGAAGATGAAGGTTGTCATGCAGGCCCAGGGAGTGTGGAGTGCCGTAGAACCAGGTGAAACGAAGGCAGCCGTTGACGGGAAAACAGACAAGGCAGGCGATGCTACAACAGGGGTTGATGGGAAGATGATTGACGAGAAAATAGACAAGGTTGCTTTGGCAATGATTTACCAAGGTTTACCTGAGAATATGTTGCTGTCAATCGCTGGGAAGAAGACGGCAAAGGATGGCTGGGAAGCCATTAAAGTTATGTGTCAAGGAGACGACCGTGTAAAGAAAGCTAAAGTCCAGACATTGAAAGCTGAATTTGAAGCTCTAAAAATGGATGATAACGAGCAACTGGATGATTTTTCAATGAAATTAAATGGGCTTGTGTCCACTATACGAGCTTTAGGTAAGGAGATGAAAGAGTCGTATGTCGTTAAAAAACTTCTACGAGCTGTTCCATCCAGGTTTCTCCAAATTACCTCTACAATAGAGCAGTTTGGGGATTTAGAAGCAATGTCAGTGGAGGAGGCTGTGGGCTCTTTGCAGGTTCATGAGGAGAGGCTTAAGGGTCAAAAGGATCCCGTTGGTAATAGATTGTTGTTGACTGCGGAAGAATGGTCCAGGCGAGAGAAGACCGAGGAGAGCAAATTGCTACTCACTCGAGAAGACTGGCTAAGGCGATCAAACAAGGAAGGTGCTGAGGGGCACATGAACACCAGGGGACGAGGTGGTCGAAGTGCTCAAGGATCTGGCCGCGATAGAAGTATTGTGAGATGTTTCAACTACAATGTATTGGGGCATTATGCTGCGGAATGTAAGAGATCACGAAGAGAGAGAAATAAAAAACAAGAGGCAAATCTGGCACAAATCAATGACAACGAACCTGCATTGTTGATAGCCGAGTTAGGTGAGAACAAAAACAATCTTGTGCTATTGAACGAAGAAAACATCACACCAAAATTGGAGACGAATGGAGATAAAAGGAAACACTCTCAGTTGTGGTATCTAGATAATGGAGCTAGTAATCATATGACGGGAGACAAGACAAAATTTTCAAAGTTGGATGAGAGTGTGACAGGAGAGGTGAAATTTGGCGATGGGTCAACCGTGTGTATTAAAGGGAAGGGAACAATCTCGTTCATGTGTAAAACTGGAGAAGAAAAGGCATTTACTAATGTGTTTTATATTCCAACACTATGCAACAATATCATTAGTCTCGGACAAATGTCAGAAGAAGGCAGCAAGGTGGTGTTGGATGGAGAATATTTGTGGGTGTATGGCAGTGATGGGAGACTCTTAATGAAAGTCAAGAGATCAACAAACCGATTGTACAAAATTTTGTTGGAGGACACACACAATATCTGTTTGCTCACTAAGACAGAGGAGGACTCTATACTCTGGCACGCTCGGTTAGGACACGTAAACTGGAATGCAATGAATTTTATGAAGAGGAATGAGATGGTTGTGGGTCTGCCAAAATTGGTGCAACCAAAGGAAGCTTGTACAGGGTGTCTCATGGCCAAGCAAACGAGGACAGCCTTCCCTTCTCAGTCATCCTACGTGTCACAAAAGGCATTGGAGTTGGTACATGGTGACATATGTGGGCCAATCTCACCGCCAACACCATCTGGAAAGAGGTATTTTCTACTTTTGGTTGATGATTTTAGTCGTAAAATGTGGGTATATTTTCTGTCAACTAAAGATGAAGCATTTGAGGCGTTTAAGAAATTTAAAGCAGTCGTAGAAAATGGGTCTGAGAAAAGAATTAAGGCATTACGTACAGACAGGGGTGGTGAGTTTTGTTCCTCTCAATTTACTAGTTATTGTGAAGATGCTGGTATTCTAAGACACTATACTGCTCCTTATTCCCCACAACAAAATGGTGTGGTGGAACGTAGAAACAGAACAGTTGTAGAGATGGCACGTAGTTTTCTAAAAGAAAGACAAGTCCCTGCAGAGTTTTGGGGAGAGGCAATAAATCACTCAGTATATGTGCTTAATAGACTGCCCACACGAACACTCTCGAGTTGCACACCTCATGAAATTTGGTCTGAGTCATAACCTAATATTAGTCACCTAAGAATATTTGGGTGTTGTGCATATATGAAAATCCCATCTGTGTTTACTAAGAAATTGGATGATCGTAGTAAGTGTGTAGTGTATCTGGGTAGGGAGCCCGGTACCAAGGCCCATCGACTATTTGATCCAGTTGAGAAGAAGGTGCATATTAGTAGAGACGTGGTATTTGCAGAGTCTAAGTCGTGGGACTGGGATAATATTAATGGGCATGCAAACTGTGATGCTGACAAGGCCCATACTGAGTTTACAATCGAGATCGAGGAGGCCCATAATCAGCCAAACAATGAGGCTGATACGGGCGGGCTCAACACACCTGTTCAGTCAGCAGATTCTTCACAAACAGATAAAAATAGGTCAGAGGAGACAGACGGAAGCAGTACACCACCAAGAAGATTCAGGTCAATAAATGAAATCTATGAGGAGACAGAGGAGATCGAAATTGAAGAAGAACTGTTACTTCTGGCCATCGAAGAACCAGTTAGCTATCAGCAAGCTGTTAAAGAGAATCCTTGGAGGGATGCCATGAAGACTGAGATAGAAGCCATTGAGAGAAATAACACCTGGAAACTTGTGGAGTTGCGACCAGGTCACAAACCGATTGGTTTAAAATGGGTATATAAATTAAAGAAGAACACTGAGGGTGATATTGTGAAGTACAAGGCCAGGTTAGTTACAAAGGGATATGTGCAAAAACAGGGGGTGGATTTCGAGGAAGTTTTTGCACAGGTTACACGTTTGGAGACGGTAAGGCTGTTGCTGGCTTTAGCTGCAACAAACACCTGGGAAGTGCACCATCTGGATGTTAAGTCAGCATTTTTACACGGAGAATTGCATGAGGATGTGTATGTAATGCAGCCGGAAGGGTTTGTGATGCCAGGGAAGGAGCATTTAGTATACAAATTGGACAAAGCTTTGTATGGGTTGCGTCAAGCCCCACGGGCCTGGTATGCTAAATTAAACAAGTGTTTGGAGATATTGGGCTTTACTAAATGCCCATATGAGCATGCAGTGTACACAAGGCGTGAGAAAACTGGGGTTCTAATAGTCGGGGTTTATGTGGATGATTTGCTAATCACGGGGTCTGATATATCTCTCATAAAGCAGTTTAAGGAGGAAATGAACAAGGTGTTCGATATGAGTGATCTAGGGAGATTATCACATTATCTTGGGATTGAGGTGAACCAGGCGGGTGAATATATAGAGATTAAGCAGTCCAGCTATGCAAAGAAAGTTTTGGAGAAGAGTGGAATGGCAAAGTGTAAAGCTACAAAGTATCCAATGGAACCAACGCTGCAACTACATAAGGATGACAACGGAACACCAGTGAATCCAACTGAGTATAAGAGTGTCGTGGGAGGTTTGAGATACCTGGTGCATACGCGACCAGACATAGCTTTTGCAGTCGGGATTGTGAGTCATTATATGGAGCGCCCAACTGTCTTGCATTGGAATGCTGTGAAACGCATACTACGATATTTGAAGGGAACGCTAGACTATGGGTTGGTGTACTCCAGGGGTGGCAACAATAATATATTATCTGGGTATTCTGATAGTGACCTTGCTGGACAAGTCGATGATAGGAAAAACACAGGGGGGATGGCATTCTACCTCAACGAGAGTTTGATTACTTGGGTGTCCCAGAAACAGCGTTGTGTAGCTTTATCATCGTGCGAAGCGGAGTTCATGGCAGCCACAGCAGCTGCTTGCCAGGGTATTTGGCTGCGAAATTTGCTTGGGAAGCTTTCTGACAGAGACATGGGGCCAGTGGTGTTGTATATAGACAATAAATCGGCTATAGATTTAGCTAAGAACCCGGTGTTTCATGGGCGTAGCAAACACATCGATATTCGATACCATTTTATCAGGGAGTGTGTGGAGCGTGGTGAAGTTGTGATCAGGCACATTGGAACAGTTAATCAGCGTGCAGACATTCTAACTAAAGCCATGGCCACTGTGAAGTTTGAGAGGCTCCGTACGTTGCTGGGAATCAAGAATTTGCAGAAACCAAATTTAGATTAAGGGGGTGCATGTTAGTAGTAATTTAAATTTGGTTTGGTTTTTGAAATTTGAATAAGCTAGCTGATTGTTATTGTTGTCAGCTGTGAATTAGTCGTATTAGTTTGTTCAGCTTTATTAGGATCATGCACGTAGTGGAGATAAACCAGGAAACTAGTTGCTGGTTTGTAGGGGAGAATAACTATCAATCTATTTATATTTGCTTGTATTTCTTTTCTGTGGCATCTGAGTTAATACATCAACTTTGTTTTCTCTTATCTGTCTTTACATAATTGCTGTGTGAGAGTTAATTATATCAGCCTAAATCTAACATCTTTGTGTGTAAAGTTTGAGATTCTGCAGATGATTTGATTTCCATTTTAATTGATTTTTATTAGTTTTAAACTTTTTGAGTTTTTTTTGTGTTATATCTGTATGCCCTAATCTTTTTCTGACAATGTTATTTTTACCTAATGGTAAAGAGGGCAAACCCAATTAACTGGCGCTAGCAGAAACAAAGCTCAAGGTGGAGGAGTTGCTACTAGTTCGGTGCGGCGGAGAGTCACTACAGATGATGCTTTATCTTTTACATTGGAAGTAAAACAAACGTTTCAAGCTGAGAGGGAGAAATACAAGGAGTATGTTGACGTCTTGGTAGACTTCAATTTTAATCGGTACATAACTTTTCCCAAGTATAGATGTTAGGGCTATAGTTTTGATTAGATTTTCATACATTCACTTGTTTGTTGCAGAATTGGTGTCGATGCCGTTGTTGGAAGGGTGAAAGAATTGTTGAAAGGGCATGATGGTTTACTTGATGGGTTCCGTATCTTTCTGCCTGACGGCTATGAAATGTAATAATATTAGGGCCCTAATTCGGTGATGTTGGTGTCTTGTGTTGAAACAATAGCTAGCTGATCTAGCTCAAATTCCCTTTTATGTACTATTGGATTATCTTCTCATTTTAAAACTATATGCATTAAGTACATTTTCTTTGGGTGAATTACTGTGTGCTTTTAATGTGTGCTTTTAAAAACAAAATTACTTTGCTAATCTATAAATACACATTATATGATGTTCATCAAATGATAAATTAGCATTTGTTGTTAAATACTCAAAATCATGGTTATAAAACTCGTAAATTGGGATTAATCGGTTACAATATTGATTAAAGATTAATTAGATAAATATTTGCAATAAAATATATCATTCAAATATAATTTCTAACGATTAGAAAACAAACATGGGATATATTTTAATATTATCACACTATTTATCATATGTAACTGTATTTGCAATAAAATGTTGGGAAATTCCCCTGTATACCTTTTTTTCATCTTATTTTCATTTTTACTACCCTCCAAACCTGCTTTCAATTCTATACTTTTTTTTAAAAAATACGCCGCATCTCTTACGTTCAACCTTTACTAATTCATTTTGCTAAACTATAAGCTTTATTTTCCTTCTCTTTTGTCAAGCTCTTACTCTTCTTCTTGTTTCCATAATTCTTTCAATATTTTTTTACTTCTCTTTAACTTTCTTCTAATTTTCTTTCAATTAAATATATACACAATGATATTTGAAAATGTATAGATGTTAATCGGTACATAACTTTTCCCAAGTATAGATGTTAGGGCTATAGTTTTGATTAGATTTTCATACATTCACTTGTTTGTTGCAGAATTGGTGTCGATGCCGTTGTTGGAAGGGTGAAAGAATTGTTGAAAGGGCATGATTGTTTACTTGATGGGAAGTTGAATTGAATTGGTAAAGATTTACAATATATGCAACCAAATTAACTCGAAAAAAATAACAAATGCAACATAATTAACATTAAAATCTACTTTCAGAAAAATGAAAACAAAGTTGAATTTTCATATTTTGTTCGGCAAGGAAGATGTTGGCATGGACGAGGTTACAAAAGGATCAAAAGGATCTGTCGGAGCTTACTATACATTAGGCCTGCAGAGAACGCCCAATGGTGGCAGCACCATCAAGTGAAGTCCTTATTTTGTAGCATACTGAATTGGTACTTGGTTTTGATGGATTTTGTCATCAGAACCTTCTAAATTTCGAGGACTATTTATATTGAACTACACAAGGCAATCATGATATGCACCATTGAAAAAAGTGGAGTATAACCAATAAAATGGAAAGAAAGGGAAATGGAAGTTTTATCTTTGCATTTGTTTTACAAGCATATCTCCTAGCTAGCAACATTAGTTAACCACGTAATAATCAATATATGTTGCTCCTCCTGAAGGGCCCATCCAGAAAATTTTCTTTAGGGGGCATGGAATATATTTTGAAAACACACCCTTGTATTTTTAAATTTTTATGAGGATACTTTCATATATTTTCAAAATTTTAATAATAAAAAAAAGTAAATTTTTATTTTAAGAATGCCCCATGTCCTACAAAATTCCTAATGAATGCAAGATAAACATGAGTATCGTCACGACTTCGTTTTTGTAAAGCTAGAGAATTTGGAAAATATCTAAAATCATTTCAAATGATAATGTGATAGTTTTGAGTTTTGACCTGCTCATTACTACACGACACGTTTTGAATTGGATATGTGTTTTAGATTTAGTACACGAATCCAAAAACGGGTCGAATATAAAGCGACACTGTCCAATTACCAGGTCTATCGGTGCATGTATTCACGTATCCTAATTAAAAGAGCCAATTTTTTTGCAATTTTTTAAGACATTGTGCATTGTCTTTCATTTCATAAAACAAAATATGTAATAATTTAACAATGTGAATTATAAGTCGCTAATGATATTGGAATTATATTGCCTTATTTTCATAATTTTTAACCAGGAATAAAAAAGTGGTACCAATAACGCTCAGGTTCTATTCATCTGAAATCTCCCTTTTAATTTGCATGGTCTTGCAAAACATTTATATACTCCAGTTGGCCAGTTTTAGTAGGATCCCTTTTAATTGGCACGTGCTTTCATAAAATATGTTGGGTATACAATTTTGTAATTTGAAGTTTGTAATTGTCAAACATGATGAACATATACATTCATTTATTGATTAGAAAATGTACACATAATATAATGTTATCTAAAATAATAATAATAATAATAATACAATTCGTTAACACAAACAAATTTTTGATAATTTTTCTTTAAAAAGATTTTGTGTATTGATTTATATGTTTTACAAGTTTGTAAAGTTTATAAGATAAAATATTTGTTGTGGTAACTATTTTTGTGAATATTACTACTACACAAAATTGTATAGTTATAATTTAAAGTATCATTATATAAAGGAAAAATAGAAAGCATTGTGTGTCTTTTTTATTTATCAAGATCAAAGACAATAATGTGAGCACCTAAATATGTCACTTTGTGAATATTTTTTCTGTTAAGTCAATATTATATAATTAAAAGGAACATCATAGGAGCAGCTATCTCCTTGTTCAGCTTTGTTGGAGTTTGCTTTGGATATCATCTTCTTCATAGTAGAGCTTAGTTCCTTGTCCCTTTTTACGAGCAGGTCATAGATTGCTTTGACAGCAAGAACTCTTTCCTTGTTGGCTTTAGAGTTGAGAATCATGTCTAGCACCTTCAAGATTGACCTTGACTCCATTGTAGAAGTGCCTCCTAGACTCATGTATGCACATCTTCTGCTACCACTTTTAGTGGTACTTTCATAGTAGACACAAAATGGACTGGTGTAGACTTCTGGGAGTTTTTCTGCAATAAGATTCATCATTTGCAGATGTAAAATCTCATTGAACGCTGTGTGGTTTGCTGTGATTTTATTCTTCATTACTGTTAGTACTCTTGCTGGAAGACTCTGCAACAGCTGCATAGTAATGAATATGGATATTCCAGTGTTTAAATACACATCAATAGCCCACCTCCTTTCTTCATTGATCTTTACACATACACTGATGATTTTCTCTTTAAGCAAGGTTGAACAGTTACTCAACCTTCTGCTTGGCTGCTTCATAGCTCCCACAACTATTCTATAGAAGTCCTCATCATGATTCTTCAAGGTACTTTCCCTGTAGTCAACCATTAGGGCATTGGCATCTTCTTGGCTGAACTTTGTTCCTTCACTCCAAGTGTTTCCTGACAGGATGTATTCTGGCATCTTGTCTTTCCCTTTTCCTACCCTGTTATGCTCCTCATTTTCTCTCCATTGCCTTTCAAGAGCACTCTCCTTTGGAATTGGAGTTGGCTATCTTATTGTTACAGGAGGTAGAATTGGGTTCTTGGAAGGAACATTCCCTTGCATTGCTTCAAGGGCTTCTTTGGACATTAGAACAGTCTCTCCAGCAATCTCATATTCAAAGAGGTTTTCAGCCTCTTACACTTGCTCCCCCTTACTTCCTGAATGTCCTTTAGATCCCCTTTTCTTCTTTGCAGACACTGATCTTCCTTTGGCTGCAGACTCCCCCTCACTTCTTGAAATCTTCTTAGTGTCAGGATCCCCCTGAGCAACAGCTTGCTTGGGGACACCTTCTGTTTCTGATCTTTCCCTTCCTGATTCTACCCTTTGTGATTCTGATCTTGCTCTTTTCTTCCCCTTAGGTAAGTTGGTAGCAACAAGACTGGTAGATAGCACTTGAATGGCTTCTTGAATTGCAGAGAATCCAGAGGCCACCATGCACTACGCCATAAGTACTCATATGCAATGCTTTTTATGAGGGTTGCAAGCAAAGCGTTGCAAAAGCTATACTTACTTTTGGTCTTCTGCAACACTACTAAAAAAAATATTGCATTTGATGTGAACCTACCGTTGCAGAGTGAATGCTAGTGTTGTGACGTGCAACACCATTAAAAAGCATTGCATTATAATACAATAATTTTAGAATTATGAAAAATATACATATTATCAAATTATATAATATGAAATACAAATTTCAAATGTTGATATATAATAAATATAGGAAAAAGTGTATCTAAAGGTTACTCTAGAAAAGTTTTTTACTAATGCGCCTCAAATTCACAATATTTTGACATTTAATTAAAAATCTAACCTTATGGATGTAAGTATCTAATAAAAATGAATAGATTTGTAAATTTTCAAATGATTTAGTAATTTATAACCTATATAATTTTAAAAAAATTAATTGATCAATCTCCAAACCTATATAATATATTATAAATTGTAACTATTTTCAAAAAATAATATATAATATTTTAAAAGTACCTAATTTTTTTATTTTTCTATAAATTTTTTTAGTTAAACATAGGAATTAAAATTACACTTAAAAAATAGTAAGAGCACCAGCACACAGCCAAGCGGGAGTTGAAAATTTTGGGCGGCTTATTTCCCCCTCCAAGAATAATTCACGCACAACTTACCCCAAAACACACTTCTTCTCCCAAAAAACCAAATACTCATCTCGCAACTCATTTTCTTTCCTCTTCTCTCTCGATTCTACTCCTCACAAAATTTATCCAAATACTCTCGACTGGAGTTGCAAGCTCTGATTCGTACTTAACTACTCTCATTTTCTTGCATTAGTTTGTCTACCTTAGACTAATTGTTTTTGGGTTTGCAGATGATTAATTTTGGGGCTTTCACTCTAGGGCTTTCAGTTAGGTATTTAATCTCTAATTCATTTGGATTTCCGTTTAGGGCTCTCAATTTTAGTCTTTGTATTTGACTGATTAAGGAGTCAAATTAGGGTTTTGTATGTAAATGTTTGTCTTTTGTATTCAAATTAAGATTCATATTAGTTTTGTATTTGATTTTGATTGCATTTATTTTGGTTTTTGGTTTTGTATTTGATTTTGGTTGTATTTGTTTTGGGTTTTGGTTTTGTATTGATTGTATTGACTTGAAAGCTTGTTTTTGTAATTTGTTTGTGTTTGGTTATGTCGAATTTCTTGAGATTGCGTGTAGTTTTAGTTAAGAGTTTTCTTTAATATATAGTGTTTTTTAGCTGGAGATTGTGTCTAATTTAAATTTAGATTTTTTTATATGTATTGTTTTTAGCTGTCTAATTTATATGTATCGGTGACTACGTGTCTAGAAGTTGCAAAGAGGGAAAAGAAGGGTTTGAAGAGACTCTTTGCATCTATTACTGCCAATAGTTTCCAGCATTGGGGTTGGTAATTGACGACAGATTTAATAGCAGTTGATGTTCTCTATTTTGCATCTCTATGGTTTCAAAGCAGCATTGTTAGAATACCCAGATAAGAACTGACCAAGTAACTAAATCGTGTATAGGTCCTAAAGTTCAACCTAACCGAGTCTGGGCTTTTGTGTGTATTGCCTTGGCTTACGATGGCATTTTCTGCTAATCTCGGTGGTTGGATTGCTAATACACTTGTGAGCAGAGGATTTTCTGTGACATCTGTGCGGAAGATATGCTTATATGTGTTGGTTTTATATGTTCTGGAGTTTGTTTAGTTCTCTACGTGATCAGCTTTAGTTGAAGTGGATAACCC
Source organism: Heracleum sosnowskyi (assembly GCA_030848705.1). Lineage (NCBI taxonomy): Eukaryota > Viridiplantae > Streptophyta > Magnoliopsida > Apiales > Apiaceae > Heracleum > Heracleum sosnowskyi. The sequence goes on along the minus strand of CM061241.1, from coordinate 83,383,698 downwards.
CTTGCTATTGCTAGCAATCGTCCCTCGAACTTGATGCTCATACAATCCCCCCACCCCCAGAAGCTTGCAGATACACAGAAGCTTGCAGATACACATCACCTCAAGGAATATGGAAATATATGACACCTCAAGGAATATAGGAATATATGAACCTATGCACCAGATGAGCATGTGGGTTGATATGAAAAGTAATGGCTTCCTGAACACATCTACTTCCATGCTTGTTGAGGTGGAGACGAAACTAGATAACCAGGTGCATTTACAGTTTTCATATGTTAAACTCCATATATACTATCGTTTTGTGCTTGCCATTTTGCTAAAAGAAATCTGTTTACATTATATTGTTTAGTCAGAAGATACTTCACATGAAACACTTGGACATTCTAACAAGTATGACCAGGAAACAAATAAACCAGTTGATAAGGTAATGTACAATGCATTATTGTCTCTGTTACTTTCTTGTCACCCTTTTAATGCTTATGTTTTGCTGGTTGATTTTTTTTTTAAGATAATAATTAACTTGTACCGTTTTGACTATAAATTTCTTGAGGAGATGTAGAATTACTTTGAGAGGCTTTCAGTTGAATTAGCTTTATCTACTTCAATTTATCGTTTTTAGTAAGAAAATGTCAACTTGTTGCCCTGATTGAAAATTTCACTCCAATGGAGTGTATAACCTACCTAGTTACTGTTAGAAATTATTCTGGAATTGATGTTTCACGCTTACCTATTAGGTGTATTGATTTTAATGGAACTAGTCCTAAAATATTGTGTAACTATCCTTGTGTCTTTCCTGCAATATACAACTTCGGTGACTCCAATTCGGATACTGGTGGAATTTCTGCAGCTTTTTTGCCAATTCCAAACCCAGATGTTGAAGTAAGTTAAATTAAGTTAAAGTAAGTTTTAACAATTTTTGCAAATTGTTGGGGAAGAATTAGTGTTTCTGGAAGAATAAATAAGAAATCTCTCTCAAAAATTCCAAAACTGTAGCTACTCGGTATATTTTCTTAAACATGAGTTTTGCTCAATTACAATTTACAAGTTTCATATAATCAACTTAACATACATTTCTAATAAATCTCAAAAGTGTAGGAGATGGAACTAATTAACTTAAATAAAACAAATCCAACTTGGTCTTCTAAGCCTCTTGTGTTGTGCTCATTTTGTTTCTTTGGGCTTCTAATTGAATTTCCTGCATCGTTGTAGCTCATCCTCTGTTATGTATAAATTTTTATACTCAGTATCATGTTATTAACTGTATCTACAGTATATTCTTGGCTAATTTGCATTTATGAATTTTAAACTCAACACATATGTAACACCCCAGATCCGGGGTCAGGAATCTGGGTTGTCACGCTCCATCAATGATACAATACCTGTATTACTTACAACATTCTCATAATACAACTCCAAAGACCCCAATCACTTACGCACACACACACAAGTTATAGCCTTGGAAATGAGCAACAATAATCAACATTTGTTATTACAACCCAAATGTACTATCCTGGATCTCATCTATTATTTACAACCTCTACCTGAAGTTACAATAATAGACCTCACAATTCTATACAAAGTTTAGTAATACAAACCCACTCAAAATAATTCTCACTAATTCAAGCTGTAACTATTCTGCTCACATTGATAGTATCCATCCTGCATCAACTAACTCCAGGGTGGTCTCTCTATTCCCTTGCTCTCGTAACACGAGGTGGATTTGGCAATGTTTTCCTCATGCTGAAAGATTTAATAAAGCAAGAATGAGCTAATAGTGCTCAGCAAGAAATCTATCCCAGTTTAAATCTTTAAACCTTTTAGGGAGATAATTCATATGGGATCAAAGCTTTTATCACTACTAGGGTCTAACCCCAAAATAGTATACCGTTTAAAATACCGTATGACTTATAATCATACTCATATACTCTTCGTAATCATTTGGAAATCATGGGTATCAATATGATAAACCAAGACTCAAAACATATCTTTTTAAAATAGATATCAAATATTGGAATCAAGGCTTAAAGCCTATTCATTGATTCAAAACACTATACACTTCAATATACTGTATATCTTAAATACCTTCTCAACATATACACAGTTCGAGAATATCTTTGTAACCACAGGCTATGCATTAAACGGATAAGATACTAGTATAACATAAAAGATGAAGTTACGAGGAAAATTTAATATAAGGTTTTCGTAACCCAAAATCCACTTATGCATATATAATATGAGTAAGGTTTTATCAGAGTCATAACTCATAAAATAAAAGATTAAGTTGCAAGGATCTATTATAACTTCCTTTTTGAACACTTTTCAACCATCTGCCAACATGATCGGTAAACCTGTACCAAGGGTTTCATCCTTAGTCCCTTTCAATACATGTTGTAGAAACTCCCTGCCAACATGATCGGTAAACCTGTACCAAGGATGTACCCCTTAGTCCCTTTCAATACATGTTGCAGAATTATCCAAATTGGATGATGAACTAATACCGGAGTTGCTACCGCGCCCGTCGTACCAACCTTACTATGATCAGTAGCAGGTCGTACAACAAAAATATGTTCTCTACATGTAGATGGAAGAATCACGACAGCCTGACATTGTCTACTGCCTTCCCGGATCTCCTGGCCCATTTAGGGCAATAAAATGGATGGGTCGGCGCAACTGGACCACTTACACCACTCCTAGTTTAGATGAAATCCATGACTCTGAAACGTAAAGATCTTCCTCATTTCCCCAACTGTAATACTTGTTGATACGACTCCAATAAGTAGTTATATCTAGGTTGGAAAGGAAGATTCTCCAATATTTCCCAAGAGATGCTTGTTAATGGATATCGGCTTGTTCCATCAATTTACCCCTCGATCGTTGAGGTGGTAACACAACATTTGACTTGCAGCAATTAAATTGCTCCGAGAAAATATCTGTCCCCTTACGGTTTTGAGTTGAGAGTTTAAAATGAGTAGCAGTCACTTAAATCAGGTTTCCCATATTTTTGATAGTTGAGCGAGCATTTAAATCCTCTTAAAAGACAGATTTAAATGGAAAAACAGTGTTTTGGGAACCTCTTTTTGATCTAAAATAATTAATAATACAACTTAGAGTATCCTTCGTAATTATTGAAGGTCGAGGATAAACTTTAAATAACATTTCTCATTTTTAAAACGTGTTAAAAGTATTTAATAAATAATCGAATAATATTTATTAAATAAGTAAACCTTAAACGAATATTCGAAAATAATATTCATTAAGTAAATAATGATTAAATGAATATTCAAAAATAATATTCATTAAACAAATAAGGATTAAATGAATATTCAAAATAATATTCATTAAATAAATAAACCTTAAATGAATATTCAAAAATAATATTCATTAAATAAATAATGATTAAATGAATATTCAAAAATAATATTCATTAAATAAATAAGGATTAAATGAATATTCAAAATAATATTCATTAAATAATTAATCATCGAATAACAGTTACCCGATATCTTTATCGAAAAAATAATCTTTCATAATCAAATCATAAAGCAAGTATCACAATATACTTTCGAAAACAGTTATGCCTTCCATTAGCATATATAACGGAAATAGTATTCAAATAGTATTTCTCGACTGAGATAATACTCAACTAACATTCCTTGAAAGATATAGTAAGCAAACATCATTCCTCGAATGATATCATACTCGAATAACAATCTTCAAAGTACATAGTATTCTGCCGATGGAATCCCTCCGGGTTTCCACGGCTATCTACATATCTCAAAATACCGACTCCCGATTTAGAGTCGAAAACAATGAATATGCTCTTATATTTAGAGCTATCAGGTAAACCGGTTCATAAGTACTTAACTCAAAAGATTTTATATAATCCAAAGGTCAAATCCATTTCAACAAGAAATAAGATATATCGCAAAACTGTCCAATTTTATACATTGCAAAAGCAGTATTATATAGTCAATACTTCAAAGTATAGATTTAGAAACTTGCATCTATTATATGAATACATCAGAATATGGTACTTTAAAATACAGCATGGAATGAGAAAACTTGCCTGGAAATCCCGAAGTAGCAATAAGTCTCAGGTTGGTCCAGTAATCTAGAATCAACACAAGGTTCAAGATTAATAACTTAAACGCTTTCACCATACTAAGTATATACTAACTCAAGTACAAGTCCATTTTCAAGTTAACTCCTTAAGAACTCCTACTCGAGCATGCTCGCTCACGTATTTTTATAAAATTGAAATATAATCCTTTTAACACGAAATCTTTTCGAGGGTCTTCCTAAACATACCTAGCATGTTATCACAAAGTTTCACATTCCAATAAGTCGCTTAAGGGGTTTGATCATTGCCTCAAAGTTGGTTAAGTGGTGTAGTTCGGTTTCTCGAAACATCCTTTATTAAAACACTTGTTTCTCCTAAACCGTAAATCGGATTCACATGATCTTCGCACCAAAACGAACCTTGAAATAAGACCTACACTATCATGGTCAGTGGTGATCTTGGGCAGAAGTTACTAGGTTCGAATATCACAAGCAAAACAAGGTTAAGGAAAAATCGGGCATTACGACGGCTATGTTTTAGTGATTCCAAAGTTTAAATTATAAACTTTACATGACCAACCAACCATATCATCAAACCAACTCCTTTAACATCTCAAATAAGTCATGAACTTCAAGAACAATAGTCAAAACCAACATCTACACAATCAACCATCAAAACAACACCATACATCCACCATATCAACCATTCATCCACTAAATTATACTAACTTAATCTAACTCAAAACTAACCATAAAAATCGATTTATAACTAAGGGTTAAAATAGTTTATACCTTCCATGATGCCTTAAACACACTAACAATAGCTTACAATCCTTTCTTGAGCCTTGATTATCCTTTACAAGCCTTAAACTTCAAGATCAAAACAAGAAACCACTTGAAGTTACTATTCATCCTCATCTTGTAAAATCCATAACAAATCGAAAATAAGAGTTTGGTGCTAAGATTTTTACCAGACCTTGCGCTCTTGATAAGATTTCTTTTGAGTTATAGATCATCAAATTTGAAGCTTCCTAGCTAGGGTTTTGAGCCCCATCTTTCTGCTGGACAGAAACTGGACAGATTGGGTTCTCCAAATTGGGGAAGAGATTTGGCTAGGCTACACTCCTTTCTTGACCATGAAATTTTGAACGAATATTACCCATGGAGTGGAGAAGCTATGGTTAAAATTTGGTGATTTAAGGATGGATATAAGTAGAGATATGAATTTTTCTTTGAGCTTGGTTTCTGCTGGGCAGATTGTTGAAGAAATGGGGTGGGGAGAGTTTCTTGCTTTTTGGCCTTGGTTGATTTTGATAAAGTGTGATATTTTGTATTAGTGTGGTGAGTCATAGCTTTCTTTGCCTCATCATCGGACACATGTCAAGCCATGGGGAGTTTGGAGATAAAGTAGCTTTACTGGTTTGTTCCCTTTCACATGGATGATCCAATTGTTGCATTCCTTGTATTAATCTTGTTACATGTTACTTCCATGCCTATATTTAATCCTGTAAGTGTCGCGTTGTTCCGTCACCGCTTAATCTCGTAGAATGTTCGCAGGGTTTCTTAAGTGTTCTATCGAAGTAGTTTACCGTAAACGTTCTTGACATCACTAATTCTTTGATTAAATCCATATCCATGGAATTGATAATTTAAATCCTCCAATATTTTCAAATAATGATTAATCCATCCGTAATAGGTGAAATTTCGGAGAAAACGGAAAATGCACTTTTTCTGATTCTGACAACTTTTGCATTCCTTCATTTTCATAGTAGATCACTAATACGACTTTGAAAGTTCATTATCCCGACTCGTACATAGGGTGGTCTGAAAATCTTTTTCGGTTCAGAAATTTACTATTCATCAGGATTTTACTATTCATCAAAAAAAATTTAAAACTAAGACCAAAATTTGGGGTTATTACAACATAGATTCATATGCATTTCACATTAGCGAGCTAGTATCTATATTTCTAAAGATAATTATCGGGTGTTCTTATTAAATACTTATGGTTGTGTCATCTATAGATATTTTGGAGCTTGGTGTTGGTTATGTGCCTTCAGAAAGAGACAGAGCTCGCAGTAGCTATACAAAATTCTATAACCACAGCAAGAATGCTTTAAATTCGTCCATGGTAACTAACCAATGCATTATCTTTTTTCTACTTTCACTTTTTGGGGTATCATACTATGGCTACAAGTCCCATAGCCTCTTGAGGGCAATACCTGTCTTGTAGTTATATCTTGAAGGATGTTAGTTTTGCCTTTTGCTTTTGGTTATGCCCTCCAGCAAGTGTCACTTGCAAGAAAACAAAGCTTCGTAATAACAATTTTACCACATTATTGATTCATAGTTGCACAAATAAAGCAAGTTTCAGTGCAAAAACACCATGAGGTTGTTTTCACCAGTAAAACAATTTGCAGAAATTGTTATTTTAACAGTATCTGAATTGGCAGAAATTTTTATTTTAACAATTCGGATACTGGTGAAATTTGCAGCTTCGTAATAAATCAGCTTACAACAGCAGTTAAAGTAAGTTTATGCATTTTCTTTATTCCTTTGATGTGATTTTTATAAAAAAATAATCCATTTTAATGTCTAATGTTTATGGCAGCATCTGTATCACCGCGGGGCAAGAACATTCTGGATACATAACACCGGTCCAATTGGTTGCTCACCTGTGCACAGTTTCTATATTCGAAATATGAAGCCTGGTTTTCTTGATCAGTTTGGTTGCTTACTACATGCTTAACAAACAAAAATTCTTGACAGGATTTATGGATCCATTAAAGATTTGCTATGGGCGCCATGAAGGGAATGTTCATGTGTGGTGTGGGCAGAGGACATTTATCAACGGGACCGAAGTTTTTGGGAGTAAAAAATTGCGAGGTTGTGAATTCTGGTCATGGGAAAAGACGATCTTATGATGGTCATTCGTTCAGAGCTTTATTCAGAAGACAAGTAAACGTAAAAGCTACTGCAGGTAGTTCAGTTTCTCAACGCTCTCCTCCTATATCTTTTAGTTTTTTGATATTGGGTTATTAATGGAGGCAAGATTTTTAAGTAAGCTGAACACTGAACAGTTTTATGGCTTACTAATAGGTTGTGCTGGGCACTGGCCATATTTAAAAAAAATATTTTACTTATAAATATTTTTTTTAGTAATGATGAAGAAGCAATCAAATTTTCTATGAAGAACTTATATTTAGAAAATGTACAATTGCTGAAATAGGTTTTTTGATTCTGTAGTAACCTCAGATAGAAATGGCTTAAACTCCACTGAAAGGGATGGCATTGTCGAAGAGAGTTCAGCAAATGCAGAGAAGCTGGTTGTTGACTGCTCTAGAGAAGAGCAGGTGCAAACTTCTGAAGTGGCAGGTTCAGATTTGGTAAAAAAAATCCCATGATGATGGTATTGAAAAAGAAGGTGGGGATAGTACCACACATTTCACGATGCTAGGATTTTGGATGCTGGGATTTTGGGGACGAGATTATTTGTATTATTTAAATTTTTTTGTGATTAAGTTAGGTATTTAGTATGTTGTTAGATGCTTTGGTTGTTTTGGATTGGTTTTAGGATGTTTTGGATGGAATGCTGAATTGTATTTATGTATGTACAAAACTAATATTACAAATTTTTTATTAAAGTGTTGCATTTCCTTATTTAATGTTGCATTTCAAGAAAATGGTATTGAATTATAGAGTCTAATGGTGTTGCATTTCCTTATTTAATGTTGCATGTGGGCCCCACTATTGACCTGACACGCATGCCCCACTACTGACGTGGCATTTTAGTGGGCCCCACTGTTGACGTGGCATGATAATGGGCCTTGTGTTTAAGGCAACACTCATTGGTGTTGCATTTCCTTGATTTTGGTGTTACAGTATACTTATAATGCAATACTTTCTCTCCGTTGCAGTAGATGACCAAAAGTGTTGCATTACATATCAAAGGCCACGCCCGCGGATGCAACGCCCGTTTCGTGTTGCATTTTTGAAAACGAAGCTGAATGCAACGCTTTTTTGGTCTATAGCCACATTAAAAAAGCATTGCATATGAGCAATTATGGCGTAGTGATGGTAGAGAAGCTGTCAAGTTTGGATTCCATGGACAGACACATGTTCTCTAGAGCTTCCAGCCTAAAAGATGTAGAGGAGCCACCTGATCTTAACCTTCTTGGGGGTGAAGGAAAAGATTGGGGCTTGGAGGCTGTGGGGGTTCTCACACTCTCAGTGTTTTTCTGAGTGATCTCATCACTCCTCACAAAAGAACTCTCAAGGCCTAGTGCCTGGATATGTGGGGCTCCCTCAATTTCACTCTGGACATGCTCAAGTCCCTCATCTTTTGCCAGCTCATTTGGATGTCTCTCATTTTTATGCTCACCTCTCTTTTCTTTTATCTCTTTTTTTTTTTGCACACCCTCACTCATCCTAGATGCATGGGTATGAGCAGTACTGTCATGCAATAAAATAGATGGTTTAGAATGTACCTTTAAGAACTGAGATAGTGGCACATCATCATCAGAGACATCCTCAACAATTACAGCATCAACATCAGGCTGGGGAGAGATGACAGGAGCTTTGCCATGAATGGTACTGTCAGTTGAAATATTGACAATAGGTGCCACTGCACTTTGGACAGCAGGATTGGGTTTGACAGCAACTTCAACTGAGTCCTTGACAGCAAGGTCACCCGTGACAGCAACATTCACAGTGTCTTTGACAGTAACTTGGGTTGTGACAGCATCTTCCCTAAGGTAAGATGCTCCTTAGAGATTAAACAACGTACTGGCTGTTTCACTTTCTAGCAGAGTTGTACCTTGCTCTTTCTCAGTGTTTGAAGGAGTGGTGTCCATCTCACTTTGAGAAATGGGTTCTTGTGGACCACTAGATGGGGGCTCATCCAAGATTGGAGATGGATGATCAAAACCTGAAGGGTTGGGACTGTCCCCCTCTCTAGGTTGTGGAGAAGAAACAAATGAATGTGTAGGGAAGGAAGAAGGTGAAAGTGGAGAAGAGAATGATGGTTGCTTCTCAGATGGAACTTGAGAAGCATCAATAGGGGATGTGAAGCCCTCACTGTGTCCTGACTCCAAGTGTGTTTCTGCAAGTGGAGGTTCCTCATGAGTTGGAACATGAGTTTGTGCAGACTCTTTACAAGGTGCCTTGGGAGACAGGCCAATTTCAATAGATGTCCCTTGTTGAGAAGGAACACCTAGGGAGGAGTTTATTTCCCTATTTTCCTCTACAGTCTTTTGAGAGACTGCAGGGTGGCTGACAGTGGTTTTGGTCCTCTTAGCTCTCTTCTTCTTAGGCTCAGGAGGAATCACTGTGGGTTCTGTTTGACTACCTTCCTTATTTGCTGCACCAGGTGCAGGAACTCCCTCTTGACTCTCAGCACTACCACCAACATCAGTCTCTAGGGGTCTTTTTCTGGTTTCTTGTAAGGCTTGTCTCTGTACTTTGGGAAGTCTAGAGAACCTAGGCTGAATGTATGGGGTAGAATGAAGGTTAGCTGAATTTGGGTCTAATCCAGCTTCATTCACAATAGTGAAGGTGTCAAAATCAGAAGGTAATGGAAAATCAAGGTCAGTCACTTGATCAACCATGTGTTTGGTGAAGTATAGTGGAATATGTGCATTCAAGTTAAGTGAAGTGAGAGTTGTGTGAGTGTTTCTTTTCAATACAGGGCACACCTCTAGACGAGGGGCATTCTCATCAAAATCACATAATGAATTAATGCACAACATTAGAAAGCGAGGGTAGATGTGTACCTTCTTACCTATGGCAGCCTTGAGGTGTGCCATGAGCAGCTTTCCAACATCCACTTTGTACCCATGAACAAGAGAGTGAGTGAGCTTCTTGATGTAGGTGGGAATTCCATTCCAGCCAGTGGTCTTGGTAGAGAACACTTTCACCATTGCATCAAACACCATGCTCCACTCTTTGCGAAAATACTTCCTATCCATTTCACCAGAGGGGTACCATTTTGTTGTTCCCTCTTCAAGAATAGGTCCATAGTACCCAATCTTCAAGAAGAGCTTCTTCAGGGTTTCATCACTAGCAAGCTCGGTATAAGTCTTTCCTGGTTCCAGCACAATTCCCAAAGCTGCATTGATGCCCTGAACAGATAGAGAGTAGTTGTGCTCTTTGATTTTGAACTGAATGGAGGAGATGTCACCATCTTCTTGAGTCACGGCTGTCTCCCAGAAATTTTCAATCCTGTCTAGATCAAGAACAGGAGTAGAGGTAATTGCATACCCAAGGTAGGACTTATTTAGGAAATAAACAAGCCCTTTGAAACCCTCACCAGCATCACCTGGAGAGTAGATGCCAGCAAAGTTTGTTTGTGAAACTGATTGTTTGGGGGCCATTTTTGCTGGTTTGAGAGAAGGAAGAGAGTTGAAGATGAATTGCTTGGAGAGAAGTGAAAGGAGAGTGTTGTGTTTACTTTTTGAGAACAGTTGTATGTTTGATGAATTTAGAGGGAAGTTCAAGCGTTTAACTAATAAAGTGGAAAAGTGAAATCGTGTCTTAACCCAATTAACATTCACGTGAGTTACTGGCTGATTTCTCTCTCCTCGTGGAGGAAGTGTGTCCAATTTTAACGGTCCACTACTTTGACAGTAACATGTGCGCTCACAACAACCGTGTCAGTAACTTTGGTGTGATGACAGTATGTTTCGCGTGACAGAAACTTTTCGCGCAAAACTTACTATCATCGTTAAGTTCTCTCATGACAGTATCTTTCACACGTCATGACAGAAAGTTGTTTACTGTTGTCGAGAAGCTAATTGTCATATAGTCGTGACAGCTACTTTTCTTGATGACAGCAACCTTTGCTGGAAAACAACAACTGTCAAGACTATGTATTGAAACTGTTATGATTAAAAACTTAACTGAAGAGACACCGGTTAAACATATGCAATATTTATTACTGATCCATCATTCATCCAAAACAATATACAACAAGTTAAGCAATTAATCAACACACACATGAAGCAAATAGAAACTACAGAAGGAGAAATTTTATTAAATTTTATTGCAAGTTCTTTTTCCTCAGTGGCCTTGGCTGCAAGTTCTTTTTCCTCTTCTTCATCGAGGGCATCCCACAACTCATCAAACAGAGATTCTACCTCTTCATTGTAGGGCTCACTTCCATAAGGCTTAGGCCTGTATTCGATTCCTACTTTGTTTTCCATTTTACCCTTTTTCTAAATGATTCACTAATATGGCCTAAGATTCATTTTATAGGCATACTAGGTTAAGAGGGATGCAAACGGTCAACAGTTTGGAGTACCCATACAACTACCACAGATTACAATTAAGTGATGTCTACCACTAATTCAACAATCAAAGCAAAACTGACCAATTAAGGAAAATCCTTGACCAATTTCAGCAGTAAAAACCATGCAAGTTAATGTCAAACAAGATCAAACTATCAAATGTAAGACTAGCACACAATTCAATTTAACAAAGTCAAAGTAAACATGCTGTCGAAAATAGATAGAGACTCAAGTAGACAATAACTTTCTCATGACAGCAGCTTCCGGAGAGGTTACTGTCACAAACTTCATTTGAATACCAGAATGAAAAACTAGTAAGTTAACATACCAGATTCAGCATTCCCAATTCACTTACCAACCTATTAAAGGTTGCTTCATCCAATGGTTTTGTAAAAATGTCTGCAAGTTGCTTTTCTGTGGGCACATAGATCAACTTCACAGTTCCTCTTTCAACATGCTCTCTTATGAAATGATGTCTGATATCAATGTGCTTTGTCATAGAGTGTTAAACATGATTGTCTGAGATGGCTATGGCACTAGTGTTGTCACAGTATATAGGAATATTATTTAACACTAAGCCATAATCCAACAGTTGATTCTTCATCCACAAGATTTGTGCACAGCAACTTCCAGCTGTAATATATTCAGCTTCTGTTGTTGAAGTAGAAACTGAGTGTTGCTTTTTACTAAACCAGGATACCAATCTTCCATCAAGAAATTGACAACTTTCTGTAGTAGTCTTTCTGTCAATTCTACACCCAGCATAGTCTGAATCAGAATACCCCACTAGCTCAAATCCAGTATTTTTAGGATACCAAAGGCCTAGATTAGGAGTTCCCTTTAGATATCTAAAAATTCTTTTGATGGGTACCAAGTGTGACTCTTTTGGATCAGCCTGAAACCTTGCACAAAGACATGTAGCAAACATTATGTCAAGTCTGCTAGCAGTTAGATAGAGAAGTGATCCAACCATGCCCCTGTATGCACTAGAGTCCACTTTCTTCCCTTTGGAGTCTAGATCCAAACTTGTTGAAGTAGAGATGGGGGTCTTGGCAGGTGATGAATCTTCTAGGTTAAACTTCTTCAGAAGTTCCTTGACATACTTAGCTTGACAAATGAAGATTCCATCATCCTTTTGAAGAACTTGTAACCCAAGGAAGAATGACAGCTCTCTCATCATACTCATCTTATACTTGTTTCTCATTAGAGATGAAAACTTCTCACACAGCTTCTCATTTAATGAACCAAAGATGATATCATCAACATAGATTTGAACCATAATGATGTTTGTAGAATAGAGTCTTATCTACTACACCTCTTGTAAACTGGTTTTCCAATAGAAAGGCGGAGAGAGTATCATACCATTCTCTTGGAGCTTGTCTCAACCCATAAAATGCCTTGAACAGCTTGTACACAAAATCATACATTTCAGCATCTTTAAAACCAGGTGGCTGTTCAACATACACTTCTTCCTCCAACTCTCCATTTAGAAAAGCACTTTTGACATCCATTTGGAACACTTTGAAATTGCAGTGTGCAGCAAAAGCTAGAAAAATCCTGATAGCTTCAAGCCTGGCAACAGGTGCAAATGTCTCATCATAGTCTATCCCTTCCTGTTGACAGTAACCTTTAGCTACTAGCCTTGCCTTGTTTCTGGTCACATTTCCATTTTCATCCAGTTTGTTTCTGAAAACCCACTTTGTCTCAATAACTCATTTTCCTTTAGGTCTTGGAACCAACTTCCACACATTGTTTCTTTCAAACTGGTTGAGTTCCTCTTGCATAGAAATCACCCAATCAGAATCCAACAATGCTTCATCAATTGCTTTAGGCTCCATTTGAGAAAGGAAACAAGAAAACATGTTGTCAGCAGAGACATTGTTCCTGGTCCTCACCCCAGAAGAAGGATCTCCAATAATTAGGTCATTTGTGTGATCCTTATTCCACCTTGTGATTCTGGGCAAGTTTCTTGTCTGATATGAGACAGTAGCCTCAGTTAGAGGTACTGAATCTTCACCAGGGCAATTGTCTCCACCATTCTCTTCAATGTCTCCAGAGTCACCATCAATTTGAGTATTTCTTGTGACAGTCTGTGACTGGGCTGGAGTTTGATTAGCATCAACTTCAATGACAACATTCTTTTCTGTTTCAACAGTTTGAGTGAAAGTAGGTTCTTCATCAACAATTTCTTCTTCTTCCAAGTATCCTTGATTCTCAAATCTAAGAATGTGCATTTGACATTCTTCATGCAGTCCAGGAAACTTGGTTTCATCAAATGTGACATTCACACTTTCATCTATGACTCTGTGTTCCAAGAGATAGACTATGTAGGCAGTCCTTTCTAAAGCATATCCCATGAAAATACCTTCATAAGCTTTGGTGTCAAATTTCCCTTTCTTTTCATGGTTATCTTTCATCATGAAACATTTGCTTCCAAACACATGAAAATATTTGACAGTAGGTTTCTTTCTATTGAGAAAATAGTAAGGAGTGTTCCCATGAGTCTTGTTGATCAAGGTTCTGTTCTGTGTGTAACAGGCTGTGTTGATAGCTTCTGCCCAGAAGTATGTAGGTAACTTTGCATCATGTAGCATTGTTCTGGAAGATTCAATGAGAGTCATGTTCTTCCTTTCTACAACACCATTCTGCTGAGGAGTCCTTGCAGCAGAAAATTGTTCTACAATATTTGAACTTTGGCATTAGGAGCTCTTTCAAGAACTCTTAAGTGATCAATAATGACTTGAGCAGTTTCATCTTTTGATTCTAGATACTTCACCCAAGTATATCTAGAATAATCATCCACCATAACTAATGCATATCTCTTCTTGGCTAATGATGGAACATTGACTGGTCCAAAGAGATCCATGTGGATTAGTTTGAGTGGTTCAGTGTTGGTGTTGACTTGCTTTGACCTGTGCACAACTCTCTTCAATTTTCCCATTTGACAGTCCTCACACAGTCCTTGACAGAATTCCTATTGAGGTAGTCCTCTCACTAGTTCCTTCTTCATCAGCATATTCATTGTCTTGAAGTTGAGGTGTGAGAGTTTCCTGTGCCAAAGCATACTGTCACCAACAGTAGCTTTACTGTAAAAACAGTAAATCTTGTCCTTCTTTGTTGAGCTTAGGTAAGCAACAAACAAGCTTCCTTTTCTTACCCCTTTCAGAGAGAGGCTTCCATCTTTCTTGTGATAGATGTTGCACACTATCATGTCAAATTCAACCTTGAATCCCCTGTCACTGAGCAGGTTGTGCTTCAATCCATCAACAAGTGCAATATCATTAATGACAACATTTCCTATTTCCAAACAGCCATATCCCACTGTGTAACCCTTGCTGTTGTCTCCAAAGGTTATGATTGGGCCAGCTTTCTCTACAAATTGTGATAGCAGGGATTTATCACCAATCATGTGTCTAGAGCAGCCACTGTCAATGATCCATATGACCTGCTCTTTATTCTTACCCTGCAAAACAGATTATATTTAAAAGGCATATGGTACCCAATCCTTGTTGGGTCCAGTTAATTCAGTATCACAAGCATAATCAACATTTTCAACTTTAATCATTACATCAGGAATCTTCTGTTGGACTCCTTTCTTCACCCACTTATCTTTAGAATTAGACCTAGTCTTCTTCCTAGTGGATGAAGCCTTCTTACTGTTTCCAGTAGGCTCAGAAGTCTCAACAGTTTGCATATAGAGACATGGTTCAATAGATGAAATAGGCAAGTTGAAACAAGTACTAATGGCAGTTACTTTACAAGGCATACAGTCAACATTATTGCAGACTACCATAGATCTATGCATAATGGGGGTTCTGTGTAAGTTACTATCTATCATGGTCACATTGTTCTTGACCTCCTTTGGTTTCTTACAAACATGAGTTAAATGATATGAAGACCCACAATTATTGCATAGTTTTCTAGGAGCATTAGCATTGCCATTTCCTAACTTACCATTCCTGTTTCTAGACTTGTAGGTGATTGTGTCAACAGGATGTTCTGAAGTTGTTGTCGAGCCTTTCTTGACAGTACCTTTCATACCTTCTATCAAGACAGTAGGTTTGGAAGTCACTGTCTTAGAGACTCTCTTGACAGTACCTTTGGAAGCTACTGTTGGAAGCTACTGTCTTGCCATTATTGACAGCATCTTTAGAACATTCTGTCAGATTGTTTGGGGAAGTTATTGTCTTGGGGATTGTGACAGCATCTTTTCCATCAACTGTTGTATTGTCAATACCTTCATCCTCATCATCAAGTTGTTGCTTGATTAGCATGGCTTCCTCATCAAACTCAAGTTCAGAAGGTTTAAAAATAGGTTTGTTGATCTTCTTGAGGACACGAGGTTTGACAGTAGCACCAGTTGAACAATCCTGACTAACAATTTCCTTACCAGGTCTTTTACCATACTCAAAACCTATCCCTACTTTCTGATCCTCTGTGTGTTTCTCATGATAATCCTGAAGTAGTTTGGATGAGTTTCTGTAGGCTTTAATCTTGAATTTATTTTCACAAATTTCTTTCCTGAGAAACTCCTCAATTTCTTTAGCACAGACTAATTCATTTTTAAGTTTGGCATTCTCCTGTGTTAAAGATTCTAATGGACTGGTCTTCAATAAAAGAAAATCGTTTTCAGAAGTGAGTGTTTCATTCAATTTAGTTAACCTAGCAATTTCTTCATTAGCTGCAGTTAGACTAGTGTGAACATTGAACATCTCTGCACTCAATTTCTCAACAGTTTGTTTGTATTCATCTTTAGACATATCAAGTAAGACAAGTGAGGGTACCTGACTTAGAGAGCTAGAGGTGGCCTCATCAGACTTAGCCATGAGGGCTAGATTCACATATTCCTCTTCCTCTTCATCATCAGAATCATCCCAGCACTTTCCTTCTGCACTCAGTGGCAAAGTGACCAAGCTCATTGCAGTTGTAACATCTGAACTTGGATCTATCCACCATCCCTATTTTGTAACCACCTCTTGTGGCACCACCTTCAACCTTGGAAGAATTCCCTCTGCTGAACCTTGATGTTTGACCTTGAGGCTTAATGGTTTGTTTCTCTTGAATCTTCTGTTCTTGAATTTCTTAGCCATGTAAGCCATAGTTGGATTATCCATCTTCTCCATTTCTTCTAGGGAGTAGAAATCTTCATCTTCAACATCAGTTATATGCAGTACAACTTTCTCCTCATCATCCACAACCTCTTCAATCTTAAGAGTAGATATTGTTTAGATTTCTTCCTTCTCTTATGGCAGTTACTTTGTGCTCAAGATGCTCAGGAAGTATGAGTAAGAACTTGACATTTAGCTCCTTCCTATCATAGTACTTGCCATGAATCTGTAGCTCTGTCATCAGTTTGCTAAACCTCTCAAACATTGTTGTTAAGTCTTCTCATGACTTTACCAAACATTGATGATCTGCTACTACCTACAGAAAGAGAAATGCATGTTCAATCCACTCTCAAGGAGATGACGGTTCATGACAAGCAAGGAAATCCATTATTCAAGGTTCCACTGCGGCCTTCCTTTGACCAAGGGATCTCCTCTGATCAAGCCAATACTTCTTTAATGTCTATTCAACAGAAGGTTGACTTGGCGGAGGCTGATTCTAGAAGAACTTATCGGGTCTTAGGCAGTGCATCTGGCACTATAACAGGTACAAAACAAGCAGTGGACTCTTTGAAGAAGGAAGCAATGGAGGAACTAGTCGACTTGAGGACTGACGTCAAAGAACTGAAGGATGGATTCATGAATGAAGTGAATGCTCTGCAACAAGGACAAAAAGCTTTGAGAGAAGACGTTCTGGTTATCCGGGATGGTCAAGCTAGGGTAAAATATGCAATGAACACCCTTTCTAGAGTGGAGTCTAAGCTGAACCAGAGATTGGACAAAATTGAAAAGACTACCAAGCTGAGATTGGATGACATTGACCTGAAGCTAGCTTCTGTGCATGAGATGAATAAGGATATTATGGAGTTCATAGAGAATCAAGGTGACGGGGTACAGTCTATTAGGAATATGTTGAGGAACCAACAACCCGGACCTTCAAATCAACAACCTGATCCTTCTACTACCTTTTACAATGAGGATAACTACATCGAGGATTCCTCAACTAAGGGGGAGAAAGTTGGAGAAGGGGAGACAAATGAAGGATGGCAAACAACAGGATGGGGAGTTTGGGAAACAAATGAAGCTATTCCAGTTAGATAGTACTGGATTGAGAACATAGAGCAAGAAGATGAGAGTGAGGAGGAATTTGAGATCATGCATGAGCAACCACCTCAAGAGGAGCATGAGCCATATTATCCAGAGCCAATAGAACATCCTATCTTGGATGATGATATGGAAGAAGAAGCAAATTCTTTGTCACTGGAAGAAGAAGCTGCCTTGGAGATAGTAAGAGCTGAAAGAGCTGAAAGAGATGCCAGGCAAGCTGAGAAAGAAAGACACCAAGCAGTTCTAAGGAGTGAAAAGCTGAAAAGATTCAAGGTGTATGTGTTGCCCAGTAATAAACAATTGTAGAAGGGGGGTTAAATACAATTGTATAAGATTCTCGACTTATCAAAGTATATATCACAGATATGAAAGAATAATAACAGCTTTATTAATTTTGATATAAAACTGTTACAAACTCTCTCAAGAAATTCTGATGTTCTTGAGAGCTCCTAGGTTACAAAGATACTCGTGTATTAGATCGATTATGTTCCCTCTTATAAATCAAAACCTAAAACTGTGTTTATATACTACACAGCTTCTCTGTCAATTGCATGATAAGTTCTAATCAATTACAGAGATTGAAACCTATCCTAAATTGATAGCTTCATTACTATAAATAAGGAACCGACAAAATAAGCTTCCTTATTTAACTAGACTCCAAATATAACTCGAAATAGAAATCCTGATCAGCTTCTAGTTCTGATGATCAATCTTGATCCCAGTCCTGATGTAGATATCCTGATGACAATCCTGATACTGACGCTTGATCAAATACTGATGATCATGTTATACTGATGACATCAGCAATCCTAATCAGTTGAGTCTAGATCCTGACGATCATTGAATACTGATCTAACAGTATGCTGAAGTGAGGAAGAAGAAGATGATGGATTTGGCAAAGAATCAAGGGATTGACTGGGAGATGGCTTATAAAACCTTTTGTGGAGTTGAAGACGGATTAGAAGTCAACGACAATGCGGAGGTGGAAGTTATCATTCAGGACATCAGAAGTGCAAATCTTGATGATCATACTTACTTCACAGCACTGAGAAATACTGTGATCTTTCTGAAAGCTGGGGTAAAAGCAAACGGTGCCTGGAACATATTGATCAACTTTCTTGAGAAAGGTACCTTTGTGATTTCCACTAAGTTTTTTGAACAGAGAACATACACAGAACTGCAGGTGATGCTCATCAAGATTCAGAGGACTACAAGACTAAATGAACTGCTCTGTGAGCATGTTAAAGAGATCTTGATGAAAGTCAGTCCAGAGATTACTGAAGATCCTCCAATGGTTAGATTCATGACGAATGACTTGTTCAGAATCTGCTATTTGACTGAGGACAAGCTAAAAGACTATCCAAGCAACTATCTTATATCAGTGGAGAAGTATCTTAGATCCACTGGATTCACATCAATGGAGAAGGACAAAGCAGCCGACACTCTAAGAAGATTTCTAATGGAGAATGTTCCTTACTATAGGAAGAGAGTGGAAAGAGGATTGGAAGTGCGTCCAGACTATCAAACATGCCAAAGCTAAACCAGAAAGATGTTAACATTACATGGTTGTGGGCTGGAGTGGGTCAAGAGGTTGAATATATTGGAAGGCACATCCAAGGAGCAATCCTTAAACCTGGAGATTCATTGCACTATCCATCAGTGATTGATTATCAAGCTGCTAACTCCAATCCAATGATTGAAGAAGGTGAGATTGAGATGGACTGAAGAACAGAAGCAAAGAACAAAAGAACTATCAGTTCAGTCTAGAGGAGCAACTTCCATGTATAAAGTTTTATTGTTTTTTGAATTATGAAATCTGGAAATGTATATATATCTGATCCAGAATGCATTTAATATTATTAAGCTGTCTTACTTTAATTAGTTTAATGTTTCCTTAGTTAGTTGAGTTATCCTCGAAGTATTTGCTTGTCAAACTCTATCCAATCAAATAGGGGGAGATTGTAAAGCATAATGTAACATAAGATGTAAAAGAGATAACTGCAACTCAACAAAGGACAAGACATACAATAATATTAACAGAAGCATGGGAATCCAGAATCAAAGAAGAAAAGGTAAACTCAAAAAATTAAAATATGGTATGTATTCTTGAAGTCCGTAAACAGGTCATGGAAAGAAGTTCATGAAACTGTTCAAGCCTCAGTGATAGCAAAAGAATCAAGACTTTCAAGACTACAGAAGTATCTGAATGATTTAGGGTTAGTACCACAGGATTCCAGTGAATTATTTGAAGCAACCAGATCGACAAAGGACTTATCAGCAGCATTGAATTGAAGACATAGAAGAATTGATCAAGTGTTACTCATCTCTGAACCAAACCAGTTGCACTAGTTGACGGCACTTAAAAAGATCAAGTTGTTTTATCGTCTCAGAAGAAATTGATACAGTCTAAAACTGAAACATGCACCCTGGAGCACATAAGCTTTTCTAAAAGGACAAGGACAAGAAAAGTATTCGATGGTTTTTTCTATTTAGAAAACCATCGAATGTAAGTTATTGAAAACTAATTTAAGTTAATGTTTCATTCGATAGTTTTTAATAAAAACCATCGAATGGAATATTAACTTTAACCATTCGATAGTTTTCAATTTAGAGGAGCAGATGAAAAGTGGTTTGTTTGTCGGGTTGATTTAGAAGATGGACGGCCAGGATTAATCTATTTTGGTTCGATAGTTTTCTAAACCAAGACTATAAATGGAGAATGAAGACAGTGTCTTCTTTAGTTGGTTAGCAGTTGTGATCATATTAACTACGGAGAATTGAGAGCTCAAGAACATATTCTGGAGAAAATTTATAGTGCCTTAATTTCTAAAGTTTATATTGATTACGTTAACCTGAACTCATTGAAGCTAATCTACGGATTAAAATTTGTAGCACCCTTCGAGGTTTATATTTATAAAAAGATATATTCCCCGACTCTTGGTTTGATTTGGTGTATTTGATTTCGTAGTTGAACTGAATGATTTATCAGCGAACGAAATTGAATTATTTATAGGTATCGTATTCAACCCCCCCCCCCCCTTCTACGATACTTTGGACCTAACACCACGTCACGACACGACTCGGGTCGGGTCGAAGGGCGATTTGGGCGAATGTCTCGGCGTCTCGCGTACGCGAGGCGACCTGGGCGAGGAATTTTATTACCTGTTTATTTAATATTATTTATTGATTTAATTTAACATTATCAGTATTTATTTGTAACAGCTCAACGAACTGGGTCAGGATTTATATTAAATCCTGATGGTCTAGTTCTTGGATCAAATCCTGATGGCATGGGTCAGTACTTGGAGTTAAATCCTGATGGCCTGGGTTAGTACTTGGATCCTGATGGTCGGTCAAGTACTGATGCCCCTCCTGACGGACAGCAAGTCCTGATGGCTTGACTTTAGTATTGATGATGATCAAATCCTGATGGACCAGGAAATCCTGACTGAGCTGTAACTGATACTAAATACTGATGACAACTGTTATGGTAATTAAATCAGAATATTTAGTATTAAATGCCATATCTTCAGTTACAATATTTGGTCTGTTACGTAACTTAGAAAACCCTATCATCATTTTCTTCTCTGCTCTCAACACATACAGAATATACATAGGTTTTTGGGCGAACTGAGGTGCAGGTCGCTGTTGATCATTGTCATTACTGTGAGTGGATTGATCTGTGCTGTTTTATCCTGGAAGTGATATTGCTGCAACCCAGCACAGCGTAAGTGGGGCAATAATCTCTTCAAGAACAGTCAAGACTTCTCGAAGGCTTGGCGACTTAGCTGTTCATTATCTTTCAGTATTTGTTTAAAGCTACAGAGAGATAAGTGTTCTTTCTTATCTTGTTATTTACAGTCTCTAATTATAATCTTGTTTTGACCTTCGTGTTTGTTTTGTTAATTAGTATATTTGCATGTTCTTGTTAATATAAAATATATATAACTGCCATCTTGTTGCTGTGTAGTTAGTGAATTATACCCAACAAGACATACTTGTGACGAGAATGGTATTTGTGATGAAAATGCGAACTTAAGACTTGAGCAAAAATGACGAAATTTTTCCGTCATAATTGGACAAATTATGACGATTTCAGTGTAAAATTTCCGTCATAATTGGCCTGATTTATTGTAGTTAATAGAAGTGTATTCAATCCAAATCTTAACAGACTTATAATAATTCATAAATTTGAAATATTGTTATTGACGAGTTAAGTTCTACGGAGACCACCTTTTTTGTGGAGACCCGGAGACCACCTATGTTTTGCAATCTAAATTTGGCAAAATAGATCATATTTTGTAATCAAAAATTTGCAAAACGTACTGTTTTGCAAAGTATGTTCAATGAAAAAAATTATGTTCTATGAAATCACTATTTCATTGAAAATCTTGAAAATCATGTAAGTTGTGCAAACTAAACATGAATGTTTTGCAAACTAAACATGTTTTGCACAACAATATGTTTTGTTATGTTTTAGTTGCAAAACATATATAATTTTAAAGATTTTAAATGAAAATAGTTCATAGAACATAATTTATAAAAATTATATTTTGCTAAATTTAGATTGCATAATGTGATCTATAGGTCTTCACAACAAAAGTGATCTCCATGGAATTTAACTCTGTTATTGACTTTGTAAACAATAATTTCAAAGATTATTAAAGTAAATCCTTACAAAATAGAGAACACAGGAATCTAGAGTTTACAGATAAGCATAGGTAACAGCTCACCCCCAAACAATACCTCATGCTCAAGGGTATTTTTGGAATTCAAGAAATAGTCCCTAGTATAAATATAGATAGTTGGATACAGTACAACATTTCATATAGAGAGTTATACAAAATTACAGCTGTGTTCATCAAACAGTAATAATAATTTATGTATCTACAAGATTTGATCTAGACTATTAGCTCGTTTATACTTTAGATCTATAGAGTTTTATCTTCAATTGTAGTAATCTTGTGGTTAATTCAGGTCAGTTCTTTTGTAAATGGTTTTATTTGATTTTGTCTATGCATCTATATATCTGGCTATGTCTATATTCATTGTGCAATATTTCAGTGCATCTGTGTGTTTTGTAGGTGCCATGAAGCGAACAAAGGACAATTTGGGTGTTAGCTCAGCACCGTTTAAGAAGCGGGGTTATTCTCGCGGAGAATCGTTAGTTTTTATTTTTATATCTTTGTTTGCTGTGACTTTGTGTCTAAAGTTTGAGCTTTAGATGATTTGGTTTCCATTTTAATTGATTTTGATTAGTTTTAGTGTTTTACTTTTATACCTAATGGTGAAGAGGGCAAGCCCAGGCTGCTGCTGGCGGAAACAAAGCTGATGGCGGAGGAGTTGCTACTGGTTCAGTGCGGCGGAGAGTCACTATAGATGATGCTTTATCTTTTACAATGAAAGTAAAACAAACGTTTGAAGCTCAGAGGGAGAGATACGAGGCGTATCTTGACGTCCTGAAAGACTACGAGGAACAGCGGTACATAACTTTCCTCAAGTATATATATTAGTGTTATAGTTTTAAACAGATTTTCATACATTCACTTGTTTCTTGCAGTATTGGTATTCCCGTCGTTGTCGCAAGGGTGAAAGAATTGCTCAAAGGGCATGATGGTTTACTTGCTGAGTTCCGTTTCTTCATGCCTGACCGCTATCAGGGCCTTCTGATGTAGGTCTTTTGTGATGTTGGTGTCTTGTGTTGAAACAATAGCTGATCTAGCTCAATTTCCCTTATGTACTGTTGGATAATCTTTTCATTTTCGAACTATATGCATTAAGTTTTTCTCCGATTGAATTACTTTGGTTTTATTAGAACAAAATTACTTTGTTAATCTAGATAAATACACACTATATTATGCTAATATTTATTAGATATTTGTTCATCAAATGATAAATTATTGTTTGTTGTTAGTTATTCAAAATCATGGTTGTAAAACTCATAAAGTGGGATTAATTTTGTTGAGA